>JABUQX010039597.1:27500-32500 GCA_015478945.1 Trachelipus rathkii
TTAAATATAGATGGTATAAGGTATGAAGGTTGAATTTATTAGAATATAATCCAAATTGAGACATAAGGTGCTGGTTAAAAATCTTTGAAGTTTGCAATTGCATTTTGTGATGTGGAAGTCGAAAGTCAATAAACTTGCATGAAGTGATTGAAGTCATTCTCAGAGTCACAATTTATAACTTTGTCAGTTTAAAATTTTCCGACTCCTACCGACTCCGACTCCGACTCGGACTCCGACTCCGACTCCGACTCCGACCTCTTGAAATTACCGACTCGCGACTTCCGACCCGACTCCACACCCTCTTCAAAATTACGACTCCGACTCCGACCCGACTCCGACTCCACACTCTTCAAAACTACCGACTCCCCGACTCCGCGACTCCGACTCCGACTCCGACTCCGCAACCCTGGTTGCCGGTTACAACTCAGAAATAAAAAAGTAGTATTGTACCCTAACCTACCGTCTGCTATTCTGCCAGTAGGCCATGGTCAAGATATTCCTGTGCCTACACCACCAGAGGTTTTTGATGATGTTACACTGGAAATGTCTAGTGATGCCCAGTCTGAGGAACATGAATAAGCTGATGAAGAATATAAATGTGCTACAGAAAATGTAAAACCTAAGTTGTTTACTCAAAACGAGCTAAATGATTTGGTTAGGAATTTGGGCTTAGCAAAAATGGGTATCATTCAAGCAGGTTGTAAGGAAGTTCTTGGGCAACAAAAAGGACCCACAGTATATTTCTATTGTAGCCATACATGCTGAATAAGTTCAAAGAATTAGGATGTTAGATGAGCCTGAAGATTCACTTCTTGAACAGTCACCTTGATTTCCTTCCCCCCCCCCCTGATAATTTGGGGGACGTGAGTGAGGAGCATCTAAGGTGAACGTTTCCATCAGGATATCAAAGTGATGGAAAGAAGGTATCAGGGCTACTGGAATACCACTATGATGGGAGACTATTGCTGGTCACTTCACCGAGAAGTTCAGCAAGCGACTCACAGGAGAAATTCCAATAACACTCGATCCAATACAATCAATATTTCGAAGAAATCTTAAAAAATACACTGCAAATTTCTAAGATAATAATAATAATAATAATAATAATAATAATAATAATAATGGACCTGTTATGTTTTCATAAGAAGAAGAAAGATAATAATAAAAAAAGGAAGTAATTAGCGTTTTTTTTTAACAAAATATTTTTTTTTATTTTAGGAGTAAGAAAATTCTATTTCCCTGGCCTTTACTGTCAGTCCGTAACTGCCAAACGTACGATGCTTAAAAAAGTACGATTCTATTAAATATTTGCATCTTTTTAATATTTAAAACTTTTTGATCCTGTTTGTTCCCACTTAAATTCATTGTTAGTATCATATACCAACAGTAGGTCAGCATCCCGAAAAGGCCAGGCATGTAACTAAAAAACTATAACAGCTAAACGAAAATAAATATCATTTTATTAATCAGGAGACATTTTTACCCCTGAAATAAAAATAAAATAAAAAAAAATAACGCTTTTTAAAAAATTAAAATTGTTAAAATTGTTTGAAAAATTACAGTTTTTTGAAAATAGGAAGAAGCTGTAGTAGTCGGAGGGAGCGCGCAAAGTTGCCAAATGTTGAATTTTTTTCTTTTTTCACTAAAGAATATCCCACGGGTAAACAAGAACGATGGAGAGAGTCGGGGTTTCTCGGCCTACCGGGGGACGACGGGGGGGGACTTCGTCCCCCCCTCTGTCCCTCCGTCGGCTCGAACCCTCTAAAAAGGATATAAAAAGAAAAAATAATATTTTCTCCAAAGCGTAAAAAAAAAATGGTATTTGGCAACTTTTGCTCTCGAGACTAATGCAGGTTTCAAGGTCAATCAGAACGTACAATATTTCAGGTCTAAGATTTTATTAATTTTTAAGGTGTTATTAATAAATATTAGAATAAAATAATTTTTTTTTTTTTAAGTTTCATCGATGAAATTACTTGCTAAAATCAAAAATGTTATTTATTTTTCTGTAGATGTTATAGTTTTCTAGTTACATGCCTGGCCTCTTCGGGATGCTGGCCATATATATATATATATATATATATATATATATATATATATATATATATATATATATATATACTATATATATATATAATATATATATATATATATATATATATATATATATATATATATATATATATATATATATTATATATAATTATGCTTCACACCTCCGTCAGTTTTGGACTTTTTTAATTTTTTTTATATATACTGTTGGGGCCAGCCTCCCGAAAGCATCATGCATGTAACTAAAAAATTATAACAGCTACAGGAAAAAAAATAACATTTTTGATTTTAGCAAGCAATTTCATCGATGAAACTTAAAAAAAAATTATTTTATTCTAAATGTGTGGACGGGGAGATCTGTCTGGAGGTTAGATGTCAACGACATGCCTTCACTCCTCTTGGGAAGCAAAGCTTTCAGTGGAACCTGGCAGATTTATTTTAGTCCATCGTGGTTAAGGGGTAACACTCTTGGCTTAACATCCTAAAGGGTAAGGGTTCAAACCCACTTAGGGACTTTTGAAAATACAAATAAATGCACGATTTAAGTGCCAAATGTCTGTATACCTATTTAGCTCCCGGTTAAAATTTACCCAAGTGTTACCTCTGACCCGAGTGTGGACGGGGAGATCTGTCTGGAGGTTAGATGTCAACGACATGCCTTCACTCCTCTTGGGAAGCAAAGCTTTCAGTGGAACCTGGCAGATTTCCTTTTAGTCCATCGTGGTCAAGGGGTAACACTCTTGGCTTAACATCCTAAAGGGTAAGGGTTCAAACCCACTTAGGGACTTTTGAAAAATACAAATAAATGCACGATTTAAGTGCCAAATGTCTGTATACCTATTTAGCTCCCGATTAAAATTTACCCAAGTGTTACCTCTGACCCGAGTGTGGACGGGGAGATCTGTCTGGAGGTTAGATGTCAACGACATGCCTTCACTCCTCTTGGGAAGCAAAGCTTTCAGTGGAACCTGGCAGATTTCCTTTTAGCTCATCGTGGTTAAGGGGTAACACTCTTGGCTTAACATCCTAAAGGGTAAGGGTTCAAACTCACGGACTTTTGAAAATATATATATATATATATATATATATATATATATATATATATATATATATATATATATATCATATATATGATATATGTATTAATATATATATTATATATATATATATATATAATATATTATATATGTATATATATATATATATAGTATATCCTCTTGCTAATTTTTCATTCTCAGCTAGAAATCGTTGCAGGAATACTCTTCGACGAGCAAAGCGGGCTTCATCAAAACGAAAGTGCGCTAATTCTCTTGGGTTCTCCTACTCGGACAAATTTTCTGGCCTCATTGCAAAAACATCTCTAACAACTTCTGTAAATCTGTTTTTCCTCCTCTTATTCGATCTGATGGTTCTGTAGCTAATTCTCCAACTGAAAAGGCTGATCTCTTCGGCCTCCTTTCCTCTAACTCAACGCCTGGACCGATTCTGGTATTACCTCATCCTCCTCCCTTTCCTCTCAGGTGTCCTATGCCTTGCCTGTGATCACATTTGATCGGGTGCATGGCTCCTGAAATCTAACGGAACGTTAGGAGGCGGGTGCCCGGATGCATTCCTCCCCCCGAGTTTTTTGAGGGAGCTGGTGCTTCCGTGCTATCCCCGCCCCTCGTTCAACTATACTTTCCTCTATGTCTCAATACTAACACTTCCCTCAGTTTGGAAGCACGCACATGTCCAACCTATCCCGGAAAAAAAGGAGCCGCTCTGATCCTTCCAAACTACGCCCTACTAGCTCTTACTTTGTAATTCTATCTAAAGATCTTTGAAACCTCCTCACTCTCATTTCTTAGATCATCTTGAGACTCTCATTCACTTCTTTCCGATCGCCAGTTTGGCTTTCGGCGCTCGAGGTCTACTGGGCGATATTACTTTCCTATCTACCGATTTATGGTTTTCCGCCCTTAGGAACTACGGGGAGACTTGCGTGTGATGGCGCTTGAATCCAAAGCATTTGACCGGGTCTGGCACGCGTCACTGTCTCCAAGCTCCCTCCTTTGGGTTTTTCCTCCTTTCCTTTGGCCTTACTTTGTCTAGTTTTCTTCAAATCGCTCATCACGCTGTTGTTGATGGGGCGACTTCTCTTCTTTTCTGTCAATAGTGGTGTTCCTCAAGGGTTTTGTCTTATCTCCTACTTTATTCCTACTTTTTCATTAATGATATTCTCACCTGCACATCTAACTCTATCACTCTTATGCCGATGACTCGACCTTCATTCTTCAACTCATTTCAAATTCTGCTCCTCTTTTACTTCTAGAATTGCTCTCGTCTTAATCTTTCTGATTCTATCTTGCTGATCTGGATATAGTTTTCCGGGTGGGGTCGTCTGAACTTGTGAAATTCATTTCTTTAAAAACTCAACTTCTACAAATCTCCCTCTCTAAACACCTTCCAACCTTTCCTATCTCTTTCGACGGTTCTCTCGTTTCCTCCTGTTGACAATAAAACATCCTTGGCCTTAACATAAACAAAAAAAATGTTTTGGAAACCACAACGGTTGCTAAGGCGGTCTCAAAGAAACTGGGAGTTCTGTGTTTAGACTGCGAGACTCTTTTTCCTCTTCTCAGTTTACTCAGCCTATACAAGGGCTAATCCGCCTTGTATGGGAGTACTGTCTCATATCTGGGGGGCTCTGGTTTTCACCCGGCTTTTGGACAGGGTCGAGTCAAAGGCCAAAAGGCTTATAAACTTTTCTGTACTTTCCAGTTCACTTGACCCTCTATCTTTGCGGCGCGATGTTGGTGCTTTATCTCTTTTCTATAGGTACCGCAGCGGCGGGTGCTCGAGGGAGCTTATCACTCGCGTGCCACCACCTTTGCGTCGCCCTCGTAGAACTAGGGGTGCTGTATCTGCACATGAGTTTTTGTGTTGATGTATCTAACTCCAGGCTAGTT
>JABUQX010039597.1:35000-37337 GCA_015478945.1 Trachelipus rathkii
TCGTTTTTGTCAGACTTAGCGCAATTTCATAAGAAATGATTAATTATCAAACGTAAGGAATTTCCTTAATTCTGCAAGGTTGCTATTTCCCGTCCTTGTTGAATTTAGCGCGTTCTTACGAAAAAATGTAAAAAAAAAAAAAAAAAAAAAAAAAAGGCAGCGTGGTAGCTCCATTTGATTTAATGAATGTTTCTTTCAATAAAATTAGATTTAAATCTAATTTCTTTCAAATCGATAAACTCATCACAATAGTTGATCAATTATTATTTGTAATATAAACCATTTGTTATTTTTATTTCTGTTATTCGCAAATACACGGGCTCCATCCACAACGCTGATTCAATTGTTTGTAAACAAAATTAAATCTCGTGAGAAAATCGTGGTCGTTTTTGCACGAAATTTGTGCTAAAACTGTGTAAGCATTTCTTACCGAGCGCAAGCAGAAATGAAAAAACGAAAACGGTCTAAGTGAAGCAAAATTTACATTGAATCAATTTAAATTTGGCCATGCAATAAGAAATCCTTTGAAATGTGTGTGTGTGTGTGTGTGTGTGTGTGTGTGTGTGTGTGTGTGTGTGTGTGTGTGTGTGTTGTGTGTGTGTGTGTGTTGTGCTGTGTGTGTGTGTGTGTGTGGTGTAGCGCGTTTTATTTTTATGAAGAAAAATAAAAACATTTGACAATTCTATTAATTATTTAGATAATCCATAGTTTGCTCAACGTACTTAATAATAAGCTAAAAAACGAGAACAAATTTACGAGGTTAGTAAATAATGGTTAATGTAACCTATATCTCTCTCTCTCGTCTCATCTGCTCGTCTTCTCTCTCTCTCTCTCTCTCTCTCTCTCGTTCTCTCCTCTCTCTCTCTCCTCCTATCTGCTCTCTCTCTCTCTATATTTGAATGGGAACTCACGATGAACATTTCTAAAAATTTAAGAGTAACATCAAAGATTCATTAGTTTTTATTATTTAATTATTATTATTATTATATTATATTATTATTATTAAATATTTATATTATTAATTTAATTATTATTATTAATTATTATATTGGAACAACCAGTTTGGGGTAATGATAAGAAACTTGCCGCCGAGATATGTTTCTTAACATAATAAAAATAATTAATCCCTTCTTTGGTTCCTCATCAGCTTTGAAATTTGAAAAAACGGGGGAAAAAACTTTAGTTCCCTTTTAGTCTTGGCGGTGAAGGTTGTGTTAAAATTTAATGCTGTAATTTTAAGTTGTGTTTATTCGTGTTTTAAAAAATTGTTTATTTATACATTTATTTATTCATATTAAAATAAAAGTGAATTCTAATTTGAATGTGTAATTAAAAATGGAAACTTTATATCTATTTTATTATATATATATATATATATATATATATATATTATATATATATATATATAAATATATATATATATATATATATATATATATATATATATATATATATATATATATATATATATATATATATATATATATATTATATATATATATATATATATATATATATATATATATTATTATATATATTATATATTATATATATATATATATCTATCTTACATAAGAGCAAGGTGGCTGTTACTTGTCAGCTTGCAGAAAAAGATTTAGGTCTTTTTTATTGTATACGGTGTTCATTAGAGAATACAGAAGTGCGGTTTTAAAGTGTGGTTTTTTGTTCCCAAGTACAAACCTCATTCGATATTGTAGTGATATATATATATATATACATATATATTATATATATAATATATATTATATATATATAATAATATATATATATATTATATATTAATAATATATATTAAAAATAATAATATACTATATATATATATATATATTATTATATATTATATATTATAATATATATATAGTAATATATTATAATTATATGGATATTTAATAATATATATTTGTGTCGGGTTAACAAACATGGGTGGGGGCGGTATAGTTTTTTTTTTTTCCAGACCAATGGAACACGCAACGAACACGAAAAAACACAGACAACATAATCATTCTAAGATCAAATGTTTTAGGGGTATGGGCGCGAGATCAGATACTTCATTTCATTTTATTTAATATTTTTTATTTTTAAAAATTAAAAAAAAACATTTTTTAAAACAACACATTAAAATTTCTCTCCCACTGCCTAAATTATGTCGAAAACATGGCACTGCCAAATGTCTAATAGAAATTTATTTTTTTTTTTTTTTCTTTTTTTTTTTTATATTTAATTTATTTCGATAATTTTTTATATTTTTATTTTATATCGTAAGTCTTATCGATAAAAATTATTATATTTTTTAAATTTTTCTTACTAAATTTGCTA
>JABUQX010039598.1:0-10000 GCA_015478945.1 Trachelipus rathkii
GAATATTCTTCTTCAAGTCAAATAAGGCAAAAAACCTCAATACAATCTAAGAGTCCAAAAGCACTTATAATGGAAATTATGCCACTTCACCTATATATATATATATATATATATATATATATATATATATATATATATATATATATATATATATATATATATACTATATATATATATATATATATATATATATATATATATAAAAAAACGTTAATCAGGATTTTCATATATTATTTCTTTCTATGTTCAAAAAATAAGTAAGGTTATAATAAGTTTTAAGTAGACAGATTTTCTATGTATATATATATATATACTTAACGAAACCTAATCATAACCTAAACTTAAATTGGGCCCTAAACCAAATTTAAAAAAAAAAAAAAATTCTGTAAAGGGAATATATTTATATACAAGAGATAGCATCAGGTGGGGTGACCGGGCCCACCTTTTTTAGAGGGGTGATTCGGTCCACTCTATAAAAAAAAAAAAAAAAAAAAAATTTTTTTTTGCTCATTTAATAGCCACGCCTTAGTACTACAAGTTTTATTTACATTATCTTTAATTCTAGAGTTTTTATATTTTTAAAAAAATATAATAAATTAGGGTATAAAATGCCCTTCAATAAAATTTCACTTTTGAAAAATTGAAGTTTTTTAAATTTGTTATAAAATGAAAAATTGTGGATGGATTTTAATTATTTTTTCAGTGTATACAATTGAGTATGTTAGCTTTAAACTGGCAAAGTAAATTTTTGTTCCAAACAGTACTAGTGGCTAAATCACGGGTCTAACTTGGTCTGATTCACCCTGCCATAAAAATTGATGATGGGGTGAATCACCACCATTGTTATTCTTATTTTATGTATTATTATTGACATTTTATTAACCTTAGCTAATTTTAATATAATAAATAGTTAACATATTAAGTAAAAATTAAAATAAAGTGAAATTTATAGAAAAATCTGGAATTCCAAAAGTGTCAAAATTTGTCCCACGAGAGGGTTGGCCACCACATTTTATTCTTATTTTATGTATCATTTTGACATTTATATTACTTTTACTAATTTTAATATAAATAATAATTATATTAAGTAAAAATTAAAATATAAAATTGAATTTATACATAAAAAGGAATTAAAACAGATGGCGATTCACCCCTCAATAGTTCCGATTCACCCCTCCAAGGTGATCTGAATGAGCTTTTTGTAAACTAATAAAACTTTTATTATTAGGAATTACATTATTATTTTTGTGTGCTTATTACCTACTATATGGCCTTGATTTAAAAAAAAAAAATTCCAAAAAGTGCATTAGAGGAAAGTCAGGAGACAAAGTTATACCTAAAGTGGTCCAGTCTTCAGCCAGACCTTCACTTGGCAGCCTTCTTTAGTGTACTGTGGCATTAGATATTCAAAGACAATTATCAAAAAAATGTCAGCCATTTGTTGTTATTTTGGGGTTTATCACTGATTTTATGAAAATCTGGGATATACTCTAAAAAAATAATAATAGAGAATAGTGAAAACGAAAATCGTCGCTCTCCTTAGGAAAAAAAGTTACAGCCTCTCAAAGTTGTAAAAAACCCCATAGGGTTTGTTATTAAAAAAAAAAAATTTTTTGAATCACGTCTATAAAAATAATAATAGAGAATAGTGAAAACGAAAATCGAAAGCCAGTCTCTTTAGGAAAAAAGTTACAGCCTCTGAAAGTTAAAAATTTTCCCATAGACTTTCTTATAATAAAAATTAGTGGGCCTCGTGCTCGTTTTAGAGGCCATCTAGTTTCAGGTTATGATAGTTGTTAATTCTACATAGATTTTTCTCTGTATACCTAACCAAAACTTATCACTTGAACACGACTTAGAAAGGGCCTGAAATGAGACCTAACCTGGATCGTCAATGTTGAAAAGTCTAGGTTTTAACTAACTTTGAGAAGGCTGTGGCACCACCTAAGAAAAACGATAATTTCGTTTTCCTCCTTCTTCATTTTTTTAGAGTATATCTGCTGTAATTTTCATAAAAATCGGGGGTGACAACCCTCTGGGTAACAATTACCAATATTTCATCAGATTAAGCTAAACTCAACTATTACCAAAACTATAAACATAAAATATCAAAAGTATATAAAAAAAAAGCACCTCAAAAAATTGGTTTAAACCATTTTTGCACATTAAATGTTTATAGTTTCAATAGAGTATTTATACTGATCAGACTGAACGGTACTCAATAATTATTATCATTTGATGATTAGAAAATTAGATGATGTTTATATTTATATAATTTACTTTCCAATTTTTTTATTTATTTAATTTTTTAATGCAGATTAATAAAAAAATACATTTCAAGTTTTTAGTTCATTAAAATCCTAGCCAAGAAAATTTTATATATATATATATATATATATATATATATATATATATATATATATATATATATATATATATATATATATATATATATATATATATATATATATATATATATATATATATATATATATATATATATGCCTTAAATAATAGCCCTAAATAATAGGCTACACACATCCTATAACTTGTCTAATATCCAAGAGTTTCAAAATACTAACCAATAAAGCTTTATCTTGCTGAGTAACCTTGCTTTGCTTTTTCTTTGAGAAAAAGTGCCCCATTTTTCTTTATTTGATTATTACAAAAAAATAAACAGCAGCCAACCTTCTTTAGTTTAAAAAATTTAACTTGTTCCAATAGCTCAAGTGAATATTAACACTATCGAGTACAATGGAGTTGACTTAAATTAAAACATTTTAAGCCATCTTTTACAACATTTTAGAAATAAATAGATATTACAAATTGATCTTCCTTAATGACTGACAATTAATAAAATTATAAGAATTTAAACATCTATAAACTACTCTCTAATTCTAAAGTACAAGTAAATTTATTTTGAGCTGTATTTTGACAGTAAAATTTTACAATAGAATTTCTGGGGTTTATAAGCAGCGACGTGAAGGCTCTGAACATGCTGAAACGTTCTTTGCCAAGCTGTTGTATAAATAAGCCATATTTGAATTGATTTGTTGAAATAACTAATTGTCTGTTGAAATAGTTCACAACATGCAAAATTTGAGCTACCGAATCAGAATATAATACAAAAAAATTAATAAAAAGATTATTGAATTATGAGTCCTTCAGATAAAGAATATAAGTGAGGCAATTTCAACCTTAACATAGGCTAGAGAACGGATAACATAGAATGTGAGAGATGCAAAGAGTGGTTCCATGTTTCACCAAATTGTTCTGATATTAATAAAAATCAATATAAAATGTTAACCAAAAAGCATAACATGTCGTGGACTTGCCAAAGCTGCTTGCAGAAGCCGAGAGAACACCATCTTTATGATGGACTTCACAGAGATGAAGATTATGTCAGCCTCATTTATTGAAAGCATGGGAAAAATGCAGCAACAACAACAACACCTTCAACAGCAACAAGTCCAAATAGAAGAACTGACAAGAGAAATGAAAAGAAGGGAAAATTGCCAAGAAGACCGGAAACATCTTGGGGAACTCATAAAGGAAGGACTATTGGATACTGAAGATAAAAAAAAGAGGGAAAAATAATTTGGTCATTTATAATCTAGAAGAAGTAAATATTGAGCAGATGAACCCAGAAGAGGCCGAACAAAAAGATAAAAACTGTAACTCCGAAATCTTTAAAGAAGTAGGAACAACTGAGTTTGAGATAGTAAAGATAAAAAGGCTGGGTAACCGCAGCTCTAGACCCCGACCCCATCCTGATAGAACTGAAAACCGCCGACCAAAATGGGATGTTCTGAAAAGAGCAAAAAATACAAGAAATAGTGCATGCTTCTAGAAGATTTATATAAACCCAGACCAGACTGAAAAAGAAAGAGAGGAAGCGAAATAACTGAGGAATGAGCTACATAAAAGAAAGTAAAGTGGAGAACAAGGATTATACATAAAACAGGGAAAAATATGGAAGAATAAAATTTTTCGCTAAGATAAAGCAACGATAGTAGGCAAACAGATATGGTAATAAATAATAGGCTAACGTTAAATATCAGTAATTTACAGGGATTAACACAAACAAAATTAACCGAGATTGAATTCTTAATAAATACAGAAAATGATATAGTACTTTTAGTGGAAACGCATCTAACAGAAGACAAATTCATACTCAGAGATGAACTAGACAAAATATTAAGTAATAGAAAGGAAGAGGACAAAATAGGGGTAGGGTTAATGGTATTAGAAATATTTATTCCTGTACTAAACCTTTCTATTTTGCTATGAACTATTTTTGATTGAACTAGGGATTTTAAAAATGTTTACAAAAAATTAATAATATTTCTTTCCCTCTGTCTTTTACACTATGGTTTAGAGACTTTCCTGGCCTAATTCACGTTTGGGAACTAATTCTCTATACTAAATAATGAGACCTTTATTAAGGCCCAAACTAGAAACTATTGTTTAAGCTTAAATTAATACTTTACGTTACTCTTAAAATTTCTTCAGAATATGTAGAGCTTGCTATAAAACTCGCTCTCTGGCATGAATTTAAAATTAGCCTCATTGGCTTTTTTTCTTAAGTGTTTTTTTGTTTATCTTTTCAAAGTGCTCCTTGTCTGTTGCCTAACAAAAGACATATTTCCAAAACCAGGATCTATCTATTCTATTTTATTCTTACCCACCTCTAGCTCTATCTCCCTAAGCCTAGTTTTAGTTTTGAGCATTTCTCTTCACCTGCTAGATATTCATTATGGCCTTAAGATAGAAATTATCCCAACAACTATATTTTTATTTTTACCTAAATATAGCCTTTTACTTACAAGGCTTCTATCCAAGTTTAATTACTTTGGAAACAGCTTATTTAAAGTAATTTACATTATATACCTTAGGTGAGTAACTATATGATTTTAAATTTTTTTAGTTATTTAAGCTAGACTTATTTTAAATCAATAGACTAATCCTCATTTTAGGATTGAGCAGTTCACTAACTGCTCTAATTGCAAATTAGAAAGTTCTGCCAAGAATATTTCTTTTAATGGTTATACACAAGAGAAATAAACATATAGAAGTAGAAAAATTAGATGGAAAACATAATGATATCCTTTACTTCAGGGTTAAAGTGTATGATACAGAGTATATATTTGTATTAGTATATTTTGGAACTGGAAGCAAACCAGAAGATATAAAAAGAAATATTAAAATAAGAAAAGAGTGCAAAAAACTGATAAGATATGAGAGCAAAAGGAATTTTGCAATTTTAGGAGACTTCAATGGACACATACCATGGTTGGGGAGCCAACAACTTGATAAACAGGGCGAAATGGTTTTAGAGTGGATAGATGAGTTTGAATTGAAACTCCTAAATACATCTGAAGAGTGTGACGGACTTTATACATGGCAGAGGAATAACATGAGAAGCGACATAGATTTTGTTATGACTACTAATGCTATGAGTAAACACTTTCACTCAATGAAAATAGATGAAGAACAATTAGTATCTGATCTATCAGACCACAATTTAGTACAAATATATCTAAAGAGTAAAGTGGAAAGCCGAATTATAGAAAAAAGGGAGATGGTGCAGTATTAAATATCATAGCACAGAACCAGTTCTAATGACAAGTTATCTACAACATCTGGAAAATAAAATGCAGAATGAGGGAGTAGATACTTTGAAAGAGATGAACAAAATTATTAAACATGCAGCGGATGATACCTTACTGAGAATATACTGGAAAAAAGAAGATAAAACCGGAAAAAAGATAGAAAGGACATGATAGCAGAAGAAACAAGAAAGAAAATAAAAAAGGGGAGAGAAATTAACAGGAAAAGGCGAAACGAAGCAGAAGACAATGCTAGAAATGTGTTATAGGAGCAGTGTAAAAAACAGAGAGCGAAACTGCAGAAGCTTATAACGCAAGAAATAACAAAATATGAGAAAAAAACTTACAGACGAAATAAAATCTGATAAAAATATTAAATTGGGGGAGAACATAGAGAAGCTTAAAGGAATAGATAGAATCATGAAGGAAACTAAATTACATTATGAAATGGGAGAACTAATACCAAAAGATGAAATAGGAAAAGAAATAACTAGGTTTTGGAAAACAATATATTGTAAACATGAAACCATGATTGGAACGATAGCTTAAAGAAAGAATATATAAGACAACGATCAAAGATAACAACAGTTAAAAAGGGGGAAGACCAATTCCCGGTGCAATTGAGAGAACATATGGACATAGCAATAAGAGTAAATAAATCAATAACATCCATGGAAATATCAATCATAACCACCGACAAAATCAGAAGGTGCTTGCTAAAGCTCAAAGGAAAGAAGGCTCCAGAGTCAGATGGTCTAAAGCCAGAATTATATAAGATATTAATCAGAAGTGAACGGTGTATACAGATTCTCACAAATTGTATCAATAAAGATCTAATAAAGGAAAACAAACAGATATCATAGAAAACATCTATAACTAGTATGTTAGAAAAAAAGAGTAATACAACTGTGAAAGATTTAAGGCCTATCGCATTAACTGACACATCATACAAACAATTTATGACTATAATAAAATATGAAATTAAAGAACCCATTAAAATATGGGACGAAATCAAGGAAAATCAATCAGAGTTCACAGAAGATGCAAGAATTGAGGATAATCTTTTTATTCTGCAACATTGTGTGGAAGAATCATACAGAAGACATCTACCACTAATTGTTGTTTCAGTTTACTTCAAAAAGGCTTTCGACTCAGTAAGCAGAGAATCACTGATAAGAGCTCTAAAAGAGTACAAGGTCCATCAAAAAATAATAAATGCCATCGCACAAGTATATACAGGAGACAAAGCTTACATAAAGTTGGGAAGTGAAGTAGAAAATGTGGAGATAGAAGTTACTAGCGGAATAAAGCAAGAGTGTGCGGGGTCTACTACATTATTTAAACTAGTTACTTACAAAATTAGAACATTACTTCAGATAAGTGGGGATTGTGGTCCAGAAATAACAAAGAGAAAAGCAGTGTATTGATTTTTAATATGGAACAACCACCAACTGAGATTGAAGGAATCAAAGTGGTGGAAAAAATAAAATACCTAGGCTTATATATAAACAATAAAAAAATATGTTTAAGGCTCAGAAGCTACATCTCATAAATAAGGCCCACATTTTGGTTAGCCAAACGGGTTCAGACATTGAGAAGAGCTGTTATAAAATACTTATAGGGAAAACATACTGGAAAAACCCAACGATTGTTTTATTTATATTTTTTCGTGCCCATAGGTAAAACGGTTGGATATACAAAGTTTTAAATAAAAAAGGTGTGACTCCCCATATACTTGATCTTAAATTTAGTATTAGTCGGATTAGTAAAAAAAAAAAAAAATTCGTACAAAATTTTTTTATTAAAACTATTTTTGTAGGGTGTCAGAAATTATTGCTCCTTTGGTTTTGTCTGGAGATATGAAAAGTCCATGTTATAATTTGTAAGATAATTTAAGAAATTATTTGCGTAGTTCATGTTTAAGTCATTTTTAGAAAAAAATTATAGGACTAGATCTCGAAAATATCGGGAACTTGGTTTTTATTCAACTGAAAATACAAAACAAACCAATAGGCAGTTAGGCACACAGATAAACACCCAAAATCGACATAAGAAAACTTAGTTTTAAAAGACTTTTCAATTATGCTTCATACGTCACACATTTTCTATGATTGTTTGATTGCTAAAAAATTGCCGCCCCCAATATATATATATATATATATATATATATATATATATATATATATATATATATATATATATATATATATATATATTTCTGTATATATATATATATATATATATATATATATATATATATATATATATATATATATATATATATATATATAGATAGGCATAATTATAGAACGTGATCAGTAGAAATTTCTTGCGCTCGAGAAACAGGCCGCGTTCGTCGACTCAGACTTTTTCATTCTAAAACAATTGATCACTATATTTATATAAATATATATATAGATGTATATATATATATAGATATATATATATATATATATATATATATATATATATATATATATATATATATATATATATATATATATATGTAAAAAAGTCGTTTATGATTTAAAGCTAACAGATCACCCTAGAGTAGACGGTATATATATCCAGTTGTCAGGGTCTCTCGGCCTCTAGGTGGACGACGCTGCTTCGTCCCCTCTGTTCCCATCGTCTCAGGCCTAATGAGAAAAATATGTTTTCTCGAACTTCAATTTTAGGGGCTCAGGCCGATAGACCTAGAAACCGAGAGACCCCGACAACTGATATCTATGTTGTCTACTCTAGGGTGTTTGTTCGTTAGTTTTAAATCATTAAACGACTTTATATATATATATATATATATATATATATATATATATATATATATATATATATATATATATATATATATATATATATAGTGAGCTCAATCGCCTCACGAACTCAGCGCAAGTCGATCTAATACCGACTCACACATACTCATAAGATTTTCTATAATTTTGATATTAAATTATACCATATATATATATATATATATATATATATATATATATATATATAAATATAGGTATATATTGCTACGCTGCTATATATATATATATATATATATATATATATATATATATGTGTGTGTGTGTGTGTGTGTGTGTGTGTGTGTGTGTGTGTGTGTGTGTGTGTGTGTGTGTGTGTGTGTGTGTGTGTGTGTGTGTGTGTGTTATGAAGAATTTTTAAGACATTTTTTGAATTATTCTCATATTTCAGACCTTTTCCATGTTCCCTTGAATGCAAAAATTTGTCGTCCCTAAAATCTAGCGCCCCAAAAATTTCGAGGGAGCTGCAGCCCCTCAGCCCTCTCAGCCCCCCCCTCCTGAGTACGCCACTGCCTGCTTTAGATAGGCAAGGACTTTGAGGACCAAAAGTGCCACAGTATTACAGTGTAACATACCAATAATGAGAGATTGATAATGATGATAATGATAATAGGGTTTGCGTCCCTACGGTTTTTCTAACTTCTGATACATGTTCCTCCTTTTTATAATTAATTTTTGCCACATTAACGGTCTTTATGGACCTATACCCAAATGGGTCGACAGGAAAAGGGTCGTCAAAAAAAAAAAAAATAATAACCAACCTAACCTAACCTAACCTAACCCTACCTAACCTAACCTAAGCAAACCTAACTAACCTAACCTAACCTAACCTAAAGTAACCTAACTTAACCTAACTAGCCTAACTTCTTCAACCTAACCTAACCTAACCTAACATAACATAACATAACCTAACCTAACCTAAGCTAACCTAACCTAACTTAACCTAACCTAACCTAATTTTTTGGGATGTTGGATCGATTCTTTTTCCTGTCGACCATTGGGGCTAGTCCCCGTCTTTATTATAATTTCCTATTTGTTTAACACCATCTTATTTCCATCTAAATTTCATCTTTATTTTTCTCTATCTTTTTATCTATATATTTTTCTCACTAAACAAGTGTCTAATAGGTTGGGTTTTCTGATGCTCCATCGGAACTTTTTTCACACCACCCAAGTTGGCTACTCTTTGTAGGGATGTTTTCGTTCTTATATGGAGAACGCGTCATTTCATCTGAGGTGGTTTCATTCATACAGCTCCCCTACAAAAGGCGGAGTTAAAGAATTTTGTCTTATGAACTCTTCGTCACTCTTTCTGCTCGTCTAAATTTGACTCTCCTAATACAATCACTATTTCTACGAACCCTACTCTTCTGAATTCTGTAATTGCATTCATCCTTTTATCTACACAGCCTCATTCTTTCACTTTCCTATTATCTGACCCTCAAACTTAACAGCTATGCTCATTCTTCTGTAATTGCATACATCCTCTTATCTACACAGCCTCATTCTTTCACTTTCCTATTATCTGACCCTCAAACTTAAAAGATATGCTCATTCTTTTATGTATTCAACCTGTAAAGT
>JABUQX010039598.1:22500-30000 GCA_015478945.1 Trachelipus rathkii
TATGGTTTGTGAGGGCAGAGTTTACATTATCCATTCTTAAATCGTGTCTATGTTGGTAAGCTCTTCTGTTAAAATCATGAGTTTCCCCCACATAGACTAGGTTGCAATTATTGCAGGGGACTGTGTAGATACATTGTGTGCTGTTTTTTGTGGAGTTTCTGTTCGGAAGGAAAATCTTTTTTAATGGTAGAGTGTTAGAGGGTGTTATGACAATATTTTTTGGGATAATATTTTGTATGTTTTTTGGGGGGATATGGGGAAGGGGGAGAAAGGATTTTTGTGAAGTGTCAGTAGTATTTATTGGGTTATAAAATTTGTTTTTTTGCTTTTTTGAGGGCTTTGGTTATTATATGATGTGGATAAGAAAGTGTTTTAAAATTTGAAAACAGAAATTTAATTTCATTTTGTAGAAAGGGAGGAGGACAAAAACGGAGGGCACCCCCCTCTCCTCACCTATGAGAAGCAGGCGACCTCAAGATACTTCGCCACCATTATAGGTCGGATCCGGAGATATATTAGCGTAAGTATTTTGAAGTTGCGTCTGATATTCGCAAAGACCGAAAAACTAATAAAATATGTTTTGTATTGTCGTTTGCTTGGGAGGAACCCCTTTGACAGTAGGGGGGAGGGGTTATTAAGATATTTTGATATATATTCCTGAAGTTAGGGGTGACACCAGAGCGGAGTCATGACAGCATTATCCAAGATTGACGGTCCAAAGATTGATTTGTGTTGGAAATTTCAGGTGGACATGTTTGGAGAGCGGCATGTTTGTATATGCAGAAATCGTTCTTCGGGTTAATTGGGTGTGAATGTGTTTAATGATGGTGGGGGGTGGGTGTTGTGGTGGCTGGAAAGGTGTTGTTTATGATAGAATAGTATATTGCTGGTGTGATTTCCATCCCTCTAGGTGCATGGGGGTTGTCTTAGTGTTTGGTGTAGGGGGTGACCCTATATTTTATAAAATTAAAAGCCTATGGACTTTTATAGGGAGGATTTTTGTTTCTGTCAGGAAGTAGTGGATTGGTGTGGTGGGAAGTCAACCAGTTATCGTTCTGAGGGATTTATTCTGAACGATTTCTAATTTTTGAGTGTTAGTTGATGTGTAGTTTAAAAAGGGGAGAAGATATTGTCTGTATACTATTGTGTTGCTCTCTTTGTGTCGACCAAAATTTGTTCTCGTTAATGCTTTCGTTGCGCTTAATTTATGTGTGGCTCTAGATGTAATGCTGTTGAAGTGGGGAGGGGGGGAGGTAAATGTCATATGTGAATCAAATGCCAGTTCCAGGATGATAGGTTGTTTATTGAGAGAGAGAGAGAGAGAGAGAGAGAGAGAGAGAGAGAGAGAGAGAGAGAGAGAGAGAGAGAGAGAGAGAGAGAGAGAGTCTATTATTTAAAGGAAAAATTCTATTTCTTGTTAGCCTATATTCCAGTTGGTCCATATAATATTGTAGTTCTCTACATGCTGTATTTATGAAAGAGTTTTGTGCTGTGATCATTAGGTCGTCTGCATAGCTATTAATTTTTATAAAAGGGGATGTAAGGTTTGGTAAATCAGTCACAAAGACATTAAAAAGTGCTAGTGAGAGGATGGCTCCCTAGGGGAACGGTGTCTTTTTATGACTAGTTTTACGACCAGACAGAAAATTTGATAGTATTTTCGTGTCTCTGTTGGTCATATTTGTATTTATTATTTTGTCTATTAAAATGTTGTCAAGGGACTGTGTAAAATGTCTTGTTAATGTCTATTGCTACCAGGAGGGTGAGGAAAGGAGAAGGAGATTGGTTAAAACCAGTAAGGATATGTTGTGTTAAATTGGTTAGGAGAGTGGTAGTGGAGTGTTTTTGTCTAAATCCATGTTGTGAGTTTGATAAGGGAATGAAGGGAGATATTCTATTCAGGATTAGTTTTTCCAATACCCTAGATATTGTAGAAAGTAAGGAGAAAGAACTATATGAAGCAGGGTTATGATGAGATTTGGCAGGGTTGTTATGAAGTCTGTTTGACTTTAGTATAGGAATTATATGAGCGTGTTTCCAGAGTGGTGGGAGAGTGTTAGTTTGCCATGCAACGTTAAATATTTGAGTTAGGGCTGTGATAGCTTTGGTGCCTAAGTGTTTGAGTGTTTGAGATGAAGCTGGTACCAAATGGTAGACAGGGAAAAGGATCGACAGGTCAAATGGTCGACATTTGTTAAAAAAAAAAAAAAATCATAAGTAAAGTACTATAGCGAATTCAACAAAACTTAACCTAACCTAACCTAACCTAACCTAACCTAACCTAACCTAACCTAACCTAACCTAACCTAACCTAACCTAACCTAACCTAACCTAACCTAACCTAACCTAACTTAACCTAACTTAACCTAACCTAACCTATCATAACCCCTTTGAGGTGGATATTGAATATTTGGTTCATTCCCAATGCTTGTGAGTTTTTTTTCGGTTTTTGATAGTGCTGAGAACATGTTTCTTCTTGATTTGTTTATAATTTTTGCCGTTTAATTGTTTGCCCCCTTGATGGGGATTGAGGGTTTATGGCTGATTTTTGAATAGTGTGACATAATAATATTGTATTGGTTTCTTAGGCTGAGGATTTTATTGTTATTACTTATAACCTCATGGGTTGGGAGTGGTTGAGTGTGTGATGTATGGATCTTTTTTTTATTGTGCGATATACTTATTGAGCCGGTCTAATGATTTAGTGCTTGGGTATATCATAAGACCGACTACAACAAGAATATATATATTTTTATATATATTATTGTTCTTGTTGTTATATAAATTTATATATATATATTAGTTAAAGAAGAAAGAAGAGAGATTTATATATATATATATATATATATATATATATATATATATATATATATATATATATATATATATATTTTTATAGTAAGAGTTTGAATATTAGTTTTTGCATGATTTTAAATAAATATTTTTAAATATTAATTGAAATAATTTAAATATAATATCCACAAATAAAATCTATCAATTTTACTTCTCTCTCTCTCTCTCTCTCTCTCTCTCTCTAACACACCTCTAACACACACACATACATGCACAAACACAAACTTACCTACACACAGATCTACACACGCACAGTAATGTGGGAAAATTTAAAGATTTAAAATTTGGTTTGTGATGAACAGTAAAGTGAAATCAAGCCAAGAGACTTTTAAAAAAAAAAAATCGTTTGGCGTAAATAAAACAAATGTGTCAAAATGTTGCATTTTGTGACAAAGAATTATTTGAACTTAAACTTTTGTTTAAATTTTAATTTTTTGTTGAAAAAAATAATAAAT
Source organism: Trachelipus rathkii (assembly GCA_015478945.1). NCBI lineage: Eukaryota > Metazoa > Arthropoda > Malacostraca > Isopoda > Trachelipodidae > Trachelipus > Trachelipus rathkii. Next base: position 25,809 of record JABUQX010039598.1, read on the forward strand.
TTTTTTCTATAATTAATTTTTTAGGATATTTTGTTAAAATACATAATCTTCTCTTCTTTGAAATTTGACCTCAGCAGATACTTTGAAGGATGAAATGTGGCCTTTGTTCCTGTTGTTGTTATTGCTGTCATCGCAGTAGTATATTATTTATTATATATTATTATTATTTATCATTATTATTATTATTACTATTATTAATATTAGATATTATGATTATTATTATTATTTATATTATTGTATTATAGTAATAATTATAATTTATAATTTCATAATTATAATTATATAATAGTACTGAGAATTATAATTATAATTTATACTCTAGTAAAAATAAAATAAAAATTTATCATTATTATTATTATTATTATTATTATTATTATTATTATTATTATTATTATTATTATTATTATTATTATTATTATTATTATTATTATTATTATTATTATTATTATTATTATTATAATTATTATTATTATTATTATTATTATTATTATGTATATATTTTAGATACTAGGGAAATTACTTTCAGTTTTATAATAGTTAGTATATTGAATTTGTAAAAACATTAGGAACTGATGAAAGCAAAATTTGATGTGAGATCTTGTAAAGAAATGAGCAAATTGTACTCTCACCATTTTGACTAAAACTTTTATTTTCCTTACTATTATTATTATCATTATTATTATTATTATTATTTTCATTAATATATTATTTTTTTTTTTTTGTTGCTATTATTATTTATTATTATTATTATTATTATTATTACTATTATTAATATTTATTATTATTTATTATTATTTGGTTACTTAGTAATACCACATATTATTATTTATTGCTGCCATTATTATTATTACTATTATTATTATTATTAATTAGTTTATTATTATTATTATTATTATTATTATTATTTATTATTTAATATTAATGTCTGTTTAATATTTATTTATTTCATTATCACTATGATCACCCTTCTTCTTACGTTAACTACCATTATTATTATTATATTATTATTATTATTATTATTATTATTATTATTATTATTATTATTATGATGATATTAATAATAATGAAATTTTATTTTATTATTATTATTATTATTATTATTATTATTATTATTATTATTATTATTATTATTATTATTATTATTATTATTATTATTATTATTATTATTATATATCTCTTTAATCTTCTTCTTCTTTTCTTCTTCTTCTTCTTTTTCTCTTCTTCTTTCTTCTTCTTTCTTCTTTCTTTCTTTAGTTATTATTATATTATTATTATTTTATATTATTATTTTATATAAGAAAATTGTCATAGATTATTAGGGTCGTATTATAGGGATTATTTTTTAATGTTATTATTAAAATATTATTATTATTATTATTATTATTATTATTATTATTTAGGAGTTCCACATCACCCTTTGATTTTATAAAATTTACATTTCGTTTCCAAGGTTCTAAATATTTATTTTTGTACATAATTGAGTTTTCGTAAAATAATTTTACAAGAGAAGTAGAAGACATATTGACAATATAGATTCTTGAGGCGTTTCTGCTTCCTGGTGTACTGAGACATCTTCTGAGAAAGTTTTTGAGCGAATAGTTGTTTGAATTGACATATAATAATTAAAACAAAATAAAAATTGTTTACTGATAACCATTAAATGCGTTAATGTTCAAAGTTCACGTGTTTGATATAAAGTTTTCCCATCTTAAATTTGATCAATAATGATCCTGTATAATGATTGTAAAAGAGTCAAATGATTACCTATGCTTTTATCAACATGGTCAGGCGGAGTCTTCCATCTTTACTGGACGTAAGGATGTTGATTGGATACATGCCCCTATCCGACAACTATCTGTCGCAACCAATATATTTTTGACAGTCTGACTTATGGTGCTTAAACGATGCACAACGAGCAGCTGTCACAAAGGCTTCCTGTTAAAGGAAAAAGATTAGCTAAGCTTAATCTATGGCGTCTGACTTCTTTAATTTTTGAGGCGCTTTAGGTTTGAGGTGGTCTAAAATATTGTGCATTTCCGCTGTATCTAGTACTAAAGTTTTTAAAGAAGAAATTTGTCATGAATTTTTTGATTATTTTTACTTTCTTTATTATATAATTTTGCACGTGTTTTATACCAAGTTTAGACCTGAATATTAAATGATAAAACAACTAATAATTTTATTTTAAAGTTGGTAAATTTTCTGTCAAAAAGTTGTCCGTTGAACAGAGGTCGTAAGTTCCAAAACTAGAGTTTTGATGATAGATTCTTGTAAAATAGTTTAATATAACCCACAGTTCACATACAATCATTATAAGTCAGTGGTTTGAATACAACCGTGGTGACTAGGGATTCCCAACTTTTGCTGACGCCTCCTTTTAATGCATGGATAGAAACTTCAAGCCCTTTATTTTTTGAATTTTATTATAATTTTAAAATTATAAAATATTTGCAGTCATAATATATATACATTATTAATACACATTATTATTAATAGATATTAATAATAATATTATTATGATGATGATGAGATTGTTATTGGTGATTTACATATTTAATATGATACATGAATAATAAAATAGTAAATCGTGGCGTTTTTCTCTTACCACTCATATTTGTTTGCATAAAACATCAATATTATACATGATAATAATAAAAATGGTTTAAGCAAAATTGTATCTTCATTCCTGCCAACACCTACTCTTCTATTAAATAGAAGCAAAGGCTGAGAGATCTTCGTTTCTAATTTTTTTATTCGTGAGTAATCATATATGCCTGTGGTCTTCCTTCATTGCTCTCCCTAGGGGGCACCACCGGTTGGGAACCACCGCTGTAAGATGAAGGCCACCAGACTTTTGCTGACAAATGAAAATTAAAAATTATACATATACTGTTATTATTATTTATTATTATTATTATTATTATTATTATTATTATTATTATTATTATTATTATTATTATTATTATTATTATTTATTATTATATTATTATTTAGTTATTGTATTATTATTATTAATAATATTGTTATTATTATTGATGTCATTACTATAAATACTGAGTATTCGGATCTAGTGTCTATTAGAATTAAAATTATAATTATCGTTCTTACTATTTATTATTATTGATTATATTATTTATTATTATTATTATTATTATTATTATTATTATTATTATACTTGAATTTTACGTTTATTATTATTATTATTATTATTATAATTATAATTATAATTACAATTATAATTATATATATGATAAGTATATATATATATTATTAGAGATATATACATATTGTTATAAGAGCAGTGGATGAGTAGTACATATATATATATATATATATTGGTTATTATTATTATTATTATATATATATATGATATATATAATATATATAATTATATATATATATTATAAATATATATATATATATATAAAGATATATACGTTATATATATATATATATATATATATATATATATATATATATATATATATATATATATATATATATATATATATATATATATATATATATATATAGCAAAGATATATATATATATATATATATATATATATATATATATATATATATATATATATATATATATATATATATATATATATACAAATTTTTGTGAGTTGATTGTTTGTGTTAGTGCATTTTTTGCATATTTATATGCGGCATATTTGAAAATTAGCTTTTGCATGATTTTAAATAAATATTTTTAAATATTAATTGAAATCAATTTAAATATAATATCCACAAATAAAATCTACAATTCTCTCTCTCTCTCTCTCTTCTCTCTCTCTCTCTCTCTCTCAAAAAAAAATCTCTTCTTTTCTAACACACACATGACATGCATGCACAAACACACACCTACCTACACTCAGATATACACCAACACTAACACACACAGTTAATGTGGGAAAATTTAAAGATTTAAAATTTGGTTTGTGATGAACAAGTAAAAAAATGTTAAAATAATAATAAAAAAAAATAATTTGGCGTAAATAAAACAGAAATGTGTCAAAATGTCGCATTTTCTGACAACGAATTATTTGAACCTTAAACTTTGCTAAATTTACTTTTGTTGAGAAAAAAAAATATCTTTTTCTATAATTAATTTTTTAGGATATTTTGTTAAAATACATAATTTAAATCTACCTCTTCTTTGAAATTTGACTCAGCAGATCTTGAA
>JABUQX010039598.1:37500-49697 GCA_015478945.1 Trachelipus rathkii
TTAGTTCAGTGGTCTCCATAGTGGGGTACGCGTACCACGGGGGGGGGGGGGGGGGTAACCAAAGTGATACTTGGGGGTACGCCAAAGATGTAGGCTTACGATCACTTGCAAGTGTATGATTGTATATCACGTGAGTGCGAGGTTCTCCATTATATTATATTATATTATATTATACTGTATATTATATTATATTATATTATATTATATTATATTATATTATATTATATTATATTATATTATATTATATTATATTATATTATATTATATTATATTATATTATATTATATTATATTATATTATATTATATGCCTATAAGGGGCGCAACTTATAATTATTTTCGTCTTAGGGGTACGTGATCAAAAAAGTTTGGAAATCGCAGCCTTAGATGACGTTGCATACAACTCGTCTGTTTTTTTGTTAAAACATTCTTTCACGGTAAATTTTTTTTCGTGTGTGAAGAGAATTTCACGGTTGCGATCATACATTAACTTATTCGATTGCAACATTTAAGAAAAAGGATTGGAAGGTATATCGGATGGTGTTGGGTATCATATGTATATTATTGACTTAAGAAATTTGGCGAGGCTCTTATAGTTGCGGTAGTTATTAAGGTTAAATTGCATGTTATTACTATAAAGTTATTAAAGTATTGTAGTGTAGTTAGCATGTACTTTAGCTATAGTTTTTCCTTTTAGTTGTAGACTTTGTGTATACTATGTAAGTTATTGACAAGGCCTAGGGTGCTTTGTGGATTTGCATGAACATGTTGTTTGGTGATTGGTTCTATTTACTTGACTGGTACAGTCTTGATAGGCCCTTAAAAAAAAAAAAAAAAAAAAAAAAAAAAAACAACAAAAAAAAAACAAAAAAAACAGTCATTTAGACTTTTTTCTCTTGCCTTTATTTAGGGCATCCGGTGCATCATTTGCAAGCACTTTCTGACGATGCGCGACATGGAATTCTTAAGTATCTGCACTTCACTTGACATGATGTTTTAAAAGTTTGGGGAGAAGATTTCACTCACTTCGTCTCTTTGCTACTTCGACAGCCTGAGCTGCCCGAGCAGAGCTTGAACTACAAGATCTATGGCGATATTTCACATCACCAGTACCCTCTTCTAACTTTAGGGCAAGATACACAATCATGTGGCTAATACCCAGCGGTTGCGGGGTTTTGATAATGACACTCTTTTTTTTTCTATGCCACACTTATGTATAAATAAAAACACGGGTTTTATTTATCGTCCCACTCCATAGCTAATTAATATACAATCTACAAAAACTGTCTAAGCTTAAAGTGTGAAGGTTACATATTAGTTATCGTCTTGGATATACTAAATTTTTTTACCGATCTATTGCAACTTCAAATTTGTAGCAGTATTTTAGGGAGTACTTGATATATATATATATATATATATATATATTATATATATAAATATGTACATAATATATATATATAAATATATATATATTAATATAATACGATAATATATATATATTATACATATGTGACGATTTATATATTATACATATTTATATATTATAAATTAATATATATATACTAATATATATATATATACTATTATATATATATAATAATATATAATAATATATATATATATATATATATATAATATAATATATATACAATATATATATATAATACATATACTTCTAATATAATATATAATATATGACCAATATTATATATATATATATTATATAATATATATATAATATATTACTATATATATATATACGTAAGATATATATATATATATATATACATACATATATATATATATATATATATATATATTATAATATATATAATATATATATATATATATATATTATATTAGTATATATATATATATATAATATATATATTAATATACTATATATCTACTAAATATTAATATATATATATATATATATATATATATATATATATAATATAATATATATATATATATATATATATATATATATGCTATATCATATTAAATCTATATATATTAATATAATATATAATATATATACCGTACATATATTATAATATATATATATAAAAAATATATATATATATATAGATATATAATATAAATATAGCACTCGCTTTTAAAACAATGCCAAGTATAGATGATAAAACAATTAAACCAATTAATAATTGTTTTTATATATTTTTTTAAAAAAACTAAATTTAAAACCACCTTACATAAATTTTATCTTCTCCACGTTTTGTCACCAAATTCTTAAACCGGCAAATCGGCAACATTTCTTTTCCTTTCTCCACGAGAAGCCCGAAACTTTTTCACCGGTTCATTTTTGGGTAAACATTTATTTGGTGATGTTCTATAACCGAGAGGTTTTTCTCCTTCCTATTTCTTGGTAAGAATTTCATGTTTTTTTTATGAATTATCAAACCATTTTTGCTATGATTATTATTAGGAATATTATTATTATTATTTTTCATACAATTTGGCTACAAACAACGCACGCATAATTTTAAATTTCTTTGAATAAAAAAACAAAACAAAAAAAACAATAGCCTTTGTTAATTGAAACATAGGCCTATATATAAGATATATATATATATAGATATATATATATATTGAATATATATATATATACATATATATATTAATAATATATATATATAGTACTAGGTTAATATATATATAATATATTTATAATTAGTATATATATATATATAATATATATATATACTATTATAATAATATAGATAATATATATTATATATAATGATATATATCATATGCTGATTGTATAATATATATTATATATATATAATATAAATAATATAATATATATAGATATATTGTAGTTGATTGGAGGTCAGGTCAATTTTACCAACATAGCGTGCCAATGCAAAAGCGTAGTTTTTTGAACGAACTCTTTTTCTCACCATGGCAAATTAAAAATTATGATTACGACTGACGTGCGTCCTCATCTCATTCTACACCGCCATTTTTGCGTTCAACTGCAACCGTTTGCCGAGCTCTTATAACTAATAAATTTTTTTATTACTTTATGTTGATCTAAAGCTTATTTTAAAGCGACAGCTAATTACAATTTTTTTATGCCATGGTGGAGTGAAATAGGCAAATGCGGACTTTATTTAATTTATTATAGTATTAAAAGTAAAATAATAGTGATAAATGTCAGTACTTGCATCAGCTTGTGAAGTGGGCGTTATATAAGTATTTCTTTAATATATTTTTATTTATAATTGCTTAGCTAGCTTATCCTCAATGGTAGCACCCTTAGATTAGTATATACTAAGGGCCTATTATTTTATTATGCAAGCCACTTTCGATCGGGGCCACAAACCTAACGCCCGGTTTTTTGTTTGCCAAATAATAACCTTGTTTAAATTTTTATGTAGGGAACCCGACAGTAGGGCCATCTAAATAGCCCAAAAATTTTATTCAATTTTTATTATAACAAAAATCTATAACTGCTCAACAAGTTGATAGTTATTTTGATTATATATTTGTATGTTACACGTTTGACGCTTCCATACTCTCATCTCTCTTATTTCTCTTAGATCTTAATTATTCTATTTTTGCTCTCTACACTTCCAGGGTTACTGGGGTCCTCACGGCTCTCTCTTCTTCTACCACACTCATAAATAATCAACGTTCAATTTCAGATCGTTTTGAAATAACAACCGCATGCCATACCCGCTAAAAAGTGGTGACCATTGGAGTGACATCGAAGCCTACCAGTGGAAGTAGGCTCCCAACACCTAGCCAGCATATTTATCCCCAGCTACGGGCCTACCAAATTTTCGTGCGCAGCTTCAAAGCACGCGTTGGACCCCATCCATAGGCTAAACAAAGGAAAACCGTCCTGTTGTTCATAATCAGGAGTTAATTTTCATTATTATTATATTATTATTATTATTGATTATTATTATTATATTTTATTATTATTATTATTATTATTTTAATTATTATTATTATGTATTATATTATTATTATTATTTATTTATTATTATTATTATTATTATTATTATTATTACTTCTTTTCATCATTTTATTTTTATTATTTGTAATATTATATTTATATATAACTAATTTTATATAATTTTCAGTTTTTTATATATATATATATACATAGGTAGCATACACCGGAAACAGCACAGTTTTTTTCTCTCTTCTCTCAACAAGAACCGGAAATAGATTTATCATCTGACCGGGAAAAAAAAGTTATTGAAGTTTTTACCGAATATTCTATATCCAGGAACAAACAATAGTTTGCACGTTTGGTTTTTTTTTTTAATCATATTTTCGCACTGCCAAATAATTTTTTCTTTTCCATCATTTATTAATTAACTTTTTTTTGTATTTGTGCTGATGGTTTTGTTTTCCTTCCTTCCTGTCTTTCCCTCTCCTAATCTATATTCTCCTCTCATTCAGCATTATTTCTATTTCTCTTCGCTTCAATTCACTCACACCAGCCCTCGGTCATGGTGGAACATGACTAACGACGACCCCATCCCTTGCAAAACCCCGCTCCGGATCGCTACTTTCCGTGCTCCGCTCGAACTTCCTCTACACTCAACCACCACTGAAACATGGTTTTTCACTAGTAAGAGTGGCATCCTCCGTACTATCAAGTGATGAGCGCGAGAACAAGTACAGTAGGTTTTGTTCCTTCTTGCCTGAGGTTTATGTATCAGAGCAATCCAATTCCGCATTAAGAAGGATTCCATCCCTACAAACTGTCGCGTTCTTTCTACCCTTACTCAGATCTTCATACCCTCTTGATCTCTCCCGCCTGTCCCTTTCTCAGGAAGCCAAGTACGAAGAACTTCTACGTGGCACCTCACTAGGAGATCAGAAGCCTTCTGATCTCCTGGTGCAGATGCTCTCTTTGCTGAGTGGACCCCCTACTACACAGGAGTCAGGTTTTGTCCGCACTCTCTTTATTCAGAAACTACCCAGAGATGTACAGTATTTCCTCGCATCGATGGATCCAAAACCTTACTCTTCAGGAGGTTGCAGAGAGAGCCGATGGTCTTATACGCTTCTTCAACTCTAATGCTCCCGCTGTTTCTGCCATCGCTGCTCCTGTGTCTGTTTCCTCTTCTCCTGCAAGCTCAGGCACTATCTTTTTTCTCCTAACTAGTATTGCCCTCTCTCGTCTTCATCGCTTTCCTTCTCCTACTATCAATTCACATCTCACAACCCCTCTGTGGTTGCTCCGTTCCCTCTTTACGCTGCCTCTGAATCTTCTCATCTATCCGTGTGAACACCCCATCACCTCGTACCCCTGGTCATCTCCAGCGGCCTCTCACGATTCACACCTGCTCTCCTCCCAGATTTTCGAGTATACGAGACCCGTCCTTTCGAGCTTTGGAACATTGGCATGGACCAGACATGAAGCGGAGCTCGCCTGTCCATATCATCTCCGCGCATGCTACCGCGTCTTCAAAAAGGCAACCTCTCAGATCCGCAACCAGCTCCTGCTTCAGGTCGTCGCTTCTCTGACGCTCTTCTACCCACCCCACCAGGCCCTCGCAATATCCAAATGGGGTATTGTTTGACACACTATACCACCGGTTTGCTTGAAAGCGCCGATAAGTGCAACCAGACCCTGCACTTTTTTGCGGCGAAACGCCCTTAGCCAGCTGTCCATAAAGGCGGTGGCCTCAGCTGGCCTACAACCCTACCGTTGTTTCTTCCGTCTCCAGCCTACTTAAGTCTCAGGATGTACCTGCGCCTTTTCGACGAAGGTCTACAAACCTGTTCTTTCTGATCGGACACCGGAGCGTCGCATTCTTCTCGCCTACCCTTCGATGATGCCTACGACCAGGAAGTTCGCTTGTTCCTACTTCCTGACCGCGGGGACTACTTACGGACTGGCACAAATGTAAGACTACCTATCCTGTACTATGGTGAGAACGTGTTTGGTGCACCTTAGACCACTCTACTCTCGCCGTCAAATGTCCGCTGGGTATTCGTGGTCGCTGACGTATACCGCTCAACCCATTTTAGGGAGCTGATTTCTTGTGCTCATTTGTATGCGACCTTATGGTCGATCTAAGAAACAGGAGATTGGTTGACGGCTGTAAGTCTCTGTCTTCTGCAGGTACCGTAGTTTCTTCTGCTCTTAAAGGTATCTCTGCTGTTTAGCTCCTTCTCTGGTGACCTATCCCCTTCTTGCACCATCCTGCAGAAGGATTTTTCCAGGCGCTGTTGAACCCACCTGTTCTTTTTACTTCCTCTCCTACGATTCAGCATTCTGATGCGCACCCATAGTAAAGAGACTACGGGCTCTCCCCGTCCTTTGCTTCGTGCTCGGCGTCTGCACTCCTGACAAGCTCAGGGCAGCCAGGCGGAGTTTGAGCACATGCTCGAACTTGGTTATCGTCCGCCCTTACCAAAAGTTTTTTCAATGAGAATCCTCTCCCACTTCCATATGGCGTCCCCTAAAGGTGCTGTCTGATTGGGAGGCCTGTGGGAGATTTCTCCCAGGGCTCTGAACGCTTTGTACCGATTACCAGACCGTACCCGGTTCCCGCAACATCCAGTCTTTCACGACGCAACTCTAATAGCTGGCCGGTAAATCTCATCTATTCGACTCAAGTAAAATTGGATCTTGTCAAGAGCGCTCTCACCACCAGAATCCACAGTCCCGCAGTGAGAGGGAACATACCGAAAGACACGGCCATCATCAACCTAACACGCTTTGCGGATGGTCTGCGCTTGAGTAATACAAGAATCCGTTTTGGTTTTGAGGGGGCAGCTCAGACGTTCCAGAGGTTCATCGATGACGTTCTTAGAGGTCTCCCTTTCGCTTTTGCTTATCTGGATGACCTCCTCATGCTTCCTCTTCTCCTGCAGAGCATGAGCAACATCTACGTGCCGTTTTTGCCAGGTGTTGGACGGAATGGTGGCATGCGTCTCCAACCTCGGCAAAGTGTGTTTTTGGTTCCTTCTCTTCTTTCTAGGACACCTGTTTCAGCGGAATGGCATTTTTGCCCTCTTGCAGGAGCGCGGTCGAGGCCAATTCGCACACTTCCTAGAAGAAGGCCTGTTCTTCAGAAGCAGCTTTTCGGTCGTACCATCGCACTGCTAGTAACGAAATTCTATCATCGTTTTCTCAAATCGGGCCGGCTTGATATTCCTTCGACCTCTTACGCAGCTTCTCCATGTTTGCGCCCCAAGCACCGAGGCGTTCTACAAAAGTGACTGGTCTGACGAAGCTAACGGCTGCTTTTGAAGCTCCAAAGAAGCACTCGCTTCTGCCACACTCTTAGTCCACCCCCAGGACTCAGCTCCGACCAGAGTTCAGGTAGAGATGCCTCCGATTTTGCTGTCGGAGGTGTTCTCCAGCAACACCTGAACGGAGTGTGGTCTCCTCTCGCCTTTTTTTCTCTCGCAAGTTGCAACCTCCTGAGACTCGCTACAGTTCTTTCGGGAGGGAGTTACTTGCGATGTATCTCGCCGTCCGTCATTTCCGCTACTTTCTGGATGGTCGTGAGTATACCACAATACTCACTGATACAAACCAACTTACTTCGCTATGGGTCTCCGAAACGAACGGCATTCCGCTCGAGAAGCATCGTCACTTAAAGCAGCTATAGTCTCGCAGTTATTAACCACTGAGATGTCAGAAATATTTCACGGATGTCGGACACCGTTGCAACTTGCATGACGCTCTCTCCCGCATTGAAATCGACGCAATTTCAGCCTTACCCCCAACATCGACTACGACGCTATGGCAACGTGCCAGACTATTGAGGATCCTGCACTTCCACAAGACTCTTCTCTCAAGCTGGAGTGGCTCAAACTCCCTGGGATAGAGAAGAAACTTCTGTGCGATGTCGCTCAAAAGATCTCCTCTCCTTTTCCGTACCTGCACACTCGTTCCGTCAAGGCTGTCTTCCTCAAATCTTCACGTCGCTTTTCCGGCACCAGCTGGCATTGAGGCTTCACTGCAACTGGATATTGTGCCGCGATTTGTTGTGGCCTGATCTGAATGCCGACGTAAGCACTTCCTGCCAGCGTTCTAAGTCCACGTCACACAAAAAAATCCCCGCTAGGCACTTTCTTACCCCCTGGTGCTTGCTTTGAACGTGTCCACATCGACTCGTTGGGACCTCTGCCTCCCTCCAGTAGCGGTACGAAGTACATTCTTTACGTGGGCATAGATCGGATTCACACGATAGGACCGAGGCTATCCCTCTCTCTGTTGCCAAACGCGAAATCCATAGCTAAAGCTTTCTTGGCTCACTGGATTTCGCGCTTTGGTGTGCCGCTTTCTGTCACAACGGACCAGGGTAGACCTTTTGAATCTTCTTGGTTCAGAGAAGATTCACATGACTTCTTTTAACCCAAAAGCGAAACGGCATTGTTGAACGTTTCCACCGTCAGCTAAAGGCTTCCTTCTAGCTCAGCCCAATCGGAAAATTGGACTGACGCTCTCCCGTTTGTAATGCTTGGCAATTTGCTCGGCAGTTAACGAGGGATCTAGCACTGTTCGGCTGCTGATTTAGTGTATGGTTCTCCTCTTCGTCTTCCAGGTGACTTTTTTCAACAGTCCTCTCATACACTCTTTTACAGCCGACCCCGCTTGCCTTATCTCTTTACGCCGCCTTGAGGGCGCGCTGCTTCGTCGGGTGCGAGAACAGCAAGCCCCCCTTTCTCGTCCACCCACAGAGGTGACATTCCTATATTCCCCTCAAGGGTAACCTTTCTTCTGCACTCATGTACTTCGTTCGACATGACTCCATACGCAAGAACGCTCTCCAACCTAAGGTAACGACGTTGCCACTCATTTCCTGTGATAGCTTAAGGAAGGACGAAATTTATATACACGATCCAGCGTTCCCCTTACAACGCAAAAACAGAGGTCGTTTCGATCGACCGCCTTAAGCTTGCTTTCTTCGAGGCGAATCTTTCCTGTTCTCGACCCTGACGTTTTACCTTTTGTTTCAATTTCTCCTCCTTCAACTCGTTTTTTTAACGTCCTGTCTCTTCCTCCTGCATTCTTCCTTCCTCTCTTTATCCTGCATCTCCCGTCCTTTTTCTGATCCTCTTCTTAGCCTCCTCCCCTGTCTTCTCCACAGCCAACAGGCAACCAATAACCCGCCACCGGCTCAGACTCACACGCATCGGATCATCGTCATTCTTGGCTCCCTCCCACTCCGGCTCAGGATTCCTTCAACTCCAGCCTTCCACCTCGGGCTGCTCCTACGACACAAGCATACGTTCCGACTCGCCCGATCATCCGCTCACAATCTGGGAATCCTGTCCAGACTCCATCACAACCGCTTACTAGAATATCGAGCAGGGGTAGGCACATTCGATGGCCGGCGCGCTATTTGGAATAGTTTCGTGCCTTCAGCACTGCAGGGGAGTATCTGTGGTGATAATTGAGGTCAGGTCAATTTTACCAACATAGCGTGCCAATGCAAAAGCGTAGTTTTTTTGAACGAACTCTTTTTCTCACCATGGCAATTTAAAAATTATGATTACGTCTGACGTGCGTCCTCATCTCATTCTACCGCCATTTTTGCGTTCAACTGCAACCGTTTGCCGAGCTCTTATAACTTATGAATTTTTTATTACTTTATGTTATCTAAAGCTTATTAAAGCGAGCTAATTACTTCTTTATGCCATGGTGAGTGAAATAGGCAGTGCGAATTTATTTATTATTATATATTAATGTAAATAATAGTGATAAATGTCGGTACCCTGTGAAGTGGCGTTATTATATAGTATTTCTTTATATATTTTTATTTATAATTGCTTAGCTAGCTTATCCTCATGGTAGCACCCTTAGATTAGCATATACTAAGGGCCTATTATCTTAAGTAAGCCACTTTCATGGGGAACCTACGGCCGATTTTTGTTTGGCCACCAATATCTTTAAATTTTTATGTAGGCCAACAAGTAGGCCATCTAATAGGCCCAAAATTTTATTCATTTTTATTATACAAAATTTAATGTAAAATAATTATTTATTATATTTTATGTTAAATTTAGTTATATTATTTTATTTCTTAGTATTAATTATTCTATTTTTGTTTAATTCCCAGGTAACTGGGGTCCGTGTTATTTTCTTCTAAAAATATAAAATCAACGTCAATCAAGTCGTTTGAATCAACCAGCATCCCGCTAAACATATGTATATATATATATATATATATAATATATATAAAATATATATATAATAATCACCTATATTATATATATATATATATATATATATATATATATATAATACTATATAACGCTCAAACGCTTATTAAATACTTATTACTTTAATATCATTTACTTTTCAAATATTAAAAAAAAAAAACATAAACAATTGTGGTTTTATCATATTTTTTATAAATTTTTTTTGGGGTGGACGGAAACTGGGAGCCGGAGTTGGAGGCTAGGTTAAAATTATTTTTAATAATTTTATTATGATGGAGTAGCAGTAAGAGTTGGGAAATTTTAAAATAGTGGATCCGGATATATATATATAATATATATATATATATATATATATATATATTATACTATATATATATATACCTCACCTTAATTGTGATATATCACAGTATAATATACATATTATAATAATATAATAAATATATGATAATATTGTAATAATATATATATATATATAATTTATATATATATATATATATATATATATCGTAAGGAAGTAAAAATAATTATCATAATACATTATGAAGTATTATTTAAATCAAAATATATTTAATACATTCATCTCAAATTTTATTTGCGTTTTTTTATGACATTAACACCAAATTTTACAAGTCAATAAAGTATTCTAAGCAACAAACATGCAAAGAACATGCATCTGAAAATCAATCAATGCTTGTTGCCGGGCAATGAAACACCTAATGAAATGCTTATTGCGTGGCAACCAATGAAACGAATACTAATAAATTATTAATTTAGAATTAATAATTGGTAACGGCCTGGTAAGCTCACCGAGAAGTACTAGAGATTTACAAGCAAAGCAATTTAACGATATTGTATAAGATAAATATTTGTATTTATTTTAGTTTTTATTATTATTTTTTTATTATTTATTAATTTAATTAGCATTTATTTATTTATCTACTTCCTGTTCATCATTGTTTCTTATTTTTTAAAACAACAATGATTTGCATGACTTTGTATAGTATATCAAACTGCTTGTCATTTGGGGAACACACTCGTGAATCTATTCAAAAGCAATTTTATATATATATATATATATATATATTATATATATATATATATATATATATTATATATATATATTGATATAAATATATAGAATATATATATAAAAACATATATATATATATATATATATATATATATATATATATATAAATATATACATATAATAAATATATATATATACTATATTATATATATATATATAATATATAAATTATATATATAATATATAATAATATATATATATATATATATATATATATATATATATATTATATATATATATATATATATATATATATATATATATATATATATATAATATATATTTTTTTTGTTATATTTTTTATATTTTTTTTCTTTATATTATATATATATATATATATATATATATATATATATATATATATATATATATATATATATATATATAGTGACCTTACTGTTTTGTTGTTATAATACTTATATTTTTACCCTTTTAATTATAATAAAGGTATTTTGTTTGTTTGCTGTTTGTTTATTTGCTTGCTTGTGAGATTTTTGTTATTACCTCATTTCCTCACAGGAAGAATTCTTTTCATAGTTTCAAGGAAAAATGTTTTGGGTTTTTGATGGTTTTCGTCAGCATGGCTGCGGAGCCGAAATTTCATATAGGATTTAGTAGAAAAGTTTGAATTACTACTACTACTACTACTACTACTACTACTACTACTACTACTACTACTACTACTACTACTACTACTACTACTACCAGATAATTTTTTTTCCTGGAGCTGGGACTTAAGGGAAAATATATATGGTGGTGCCAAAGCCGCAACCTAATATTTTATTTCTTACTCTTTAATAAAAGGATTCAGAGCCGGATCCAAACTCAAAGCTCCGTAATTTTATAATGATGGAGCCGGAGCCGGAGCCGGAGCGCAGGAGCAGGAGCCCGGCGGAGTCCGAGTTGGAGCAGCCAAAATGATAATCAGTT
>JABUQX010039599.1:0-22500 GCA_015478945.1 Trachelipus rathkii
AGGGAGATTACCGAAAAAAAGTGTTTGATTCACTAAAAGGCAATGTCTGAGGAGAAATGTGAATGTACGAGAAGAGACTATGGACACGCCGCGGGCGGTTTGTGTATGACGAGACTAAGGGCACCACGCGCACACTCTCGTATAGCGCCAGCTCCCGTAAACACGACACACCGCCGGCCTCTCGCTATAGTAGGGAGAGCGGTAAGACTAAGAAAAATGAGTGGTATAAGAGTGTGCGTGTAAAGGGTATAGGCTGGGCTCTGTCTTTTCCGACTTGTGCCATAGTCTTCGACTACTTTCTGTTTCCGGGATGCAGGTCACTTACCCCAGGTCTGGACAAAGGTTGATGCACGCTTAGTGATGTCAGCAGAATGTCTTTTATTTTCATGCGGGATGCGGGATGTTTGATATTAACATCGCGGAGCGAATTCTTGATATATAGTATTTATAGAATATATATATATATATATATAAATATTATAATATATATATCATATAGTATATATATATATAATAGTTATATATATACTATAAGTATAATAACTATCATAATATATATATCTATATGATAAAAAAAAGTATATTTATATTATATATATAGTAGATATATTATATACTATATATATATAGATATAATAGTATTATATTATATTATAAATAATATATCTATATTGTATATATATATATATATATATATAGTATATATATAGTTATATATTAGTTTTATTATTCATAATCTATTAATAAGTAATTGTTACCGAGGTGCGGACGGGAACCCAACTCAAAGGCACCCCACACCTCTTTACCGCAACCTCCTTCCCTTAAACTGAATGCAGAAGATGTTACAATGAATTACATTCTTTTTGCACGTAGTATTTGAAATTCAAATATAGGAAGTGTGTGGCTTGAGAAACAATCAATTTTCTGCCTAGTCTGCTGCAGAGTCCTGTTCTTTTTCATTCATAATTAACCCCAGGCATTGCTAAATACTCTCTTCACATTGGAACACTAGTTGTCAGAATCAGATGTCAAGTATTTCCCTTGCACCGGTTTACTTAAGCGTGGCGTAAACATCATTTTGCTTAACTTTCCCCAACTGATAGGATCAGTCATTTGTATCTAGTCGTTGTTCTTGGTGATAGTTTTCAATCATTGCACTACATGCCTTTGGTAAGTGGCGTGGTTTTCTTTTATCATTACTGGGCTGTAGAATTCCTTCATTATAATCTGTTATTGATTTGCATGTAGAAGGTGTTGGTTGCTGTTATTTCATTTTTTCCTTTTAATTTGTGGCGAATTAATAGACTGGTTTTAGATTGAAGTTTTTAACTGCAACACGAAGCGTATGCATGTTAACTTGTCTACACCTGTGTACAAAAAAACTTCCTTTATAGTGGATCTAAGGTAAGATTGCCAAATAGTATTGAGGTTCATTATTCCACAAAACCAAAGCGTTTTTTTCTCAGTTCAGTTGTATAACCTTTCATTCTTTGTTAACGTTCATCTTTTCATTTGAAGATGGTTCACAATGCTTCCTTAGCGTTGAGATTAATGGTATTACATCGAGACAGAAGCTGTAGAGCGCTGATTTTTTGTAATTTCGTCAAACGGTTTCAATAGCTTAATGTGATTATGATGTCATTTTCCATATAAGTAAGAATGTTAACTTGGAATAAAAACTTGGCGACAAAGCAAGAGTTCTCTGAGCGATACCATTCTTTCATCATATGGACATGTATTATCTCAGCGAGTTGGAACGTCTTTGAAAAGAGTAAGATATGGAATATATCAAGCCGTTTTGAATTGCCTTCAATTCATTTAAAGTTTGCATTCAGATTCATTTTAAGTACTTTTATCATGAAAATTCTTGTAGCAAATCTCGGACAATAAATATCCGGGCAAAACATCCGCAGGTGCAAAGCGCGGATGCGGATGCGATCTTAATGATGTGCGGATGAAGATGCGGATGTTACCTGCACAGTGGCGTAGATAAGAAAGTATGATAATATATAATATATAATATATATAGAATACTAATAGTAGTATAAAGTAATCTACATATATATATATATAATATATAATATATATATATAAGTATATCATATATTATAGTATATAGTAATTATATAGTGAGAGGAGAGAGAGAGAGAGAGATGAGAGAGAGGAGAGAGAGAGGAGGAGAGAGAGAGAGAGAAAATAAAGAATATCACCATTAGATATGTTAGCGTCACTTTAAATAATAAAATAATAAACATTAAAAGCAATAAGTTTGAATGGCGAAATGAATATTAAGTAAAAAATAAAGATAAAAATAAATGAAGAATTAAAGATAAAAATCATTCTTTATCGAAAATTGGAATTGAAGCAAATTTAAAATACAATTTTTCGCAGGATAACAATTTCATTTTGCATTCAAGACAAGCCTTTTCAATACGTGATTGTTTGATGGATACAACAGTTGTAGCTTTTTTCGATTTATATATATATATAATATAGTATATAGTATTATATATATATAGTGATATTATATATATAAGTATATATAGTAATATATATAACATATATATAATATATATATATATATATATAGTATACTATAGTATAGTATATATTATATAGTATTATATATTATAATATAATAATATATATATATATTATATAATATATATAACATATAATATATAGTAGTATTATTATAGTAGAATTATTATTATATATATACTACTACTCTATATACTATATATGTATATACTATCTATAATATATATATATATATATATAGTAAATATATATATATATAGTGTATATAATATTAATAGAATTATATAATATATAATAATTGATATATTATAATGATATATATATATATACGATATATATATATATATATATATATTACTATATCATTGCTAATATAGATTATATATATTATATATATATATATATATATATATTATATATATATATATAGTATATATTATATATATATATATATTATACTATATATATATATATATTATATATATTATCTATATATATAATATATAAAATAATACGTATATGTAATATATAATATACTATTATATTATCATATATATATATAATAAAATATATACGAATATATATATATATATATATCTACTATAATATATATATCATACAATATATTATATTAAATATATAGATATAGAAATTCAATGTAAATAATATATATATATATATATATAGAAGTACTATATTATATATACTAATAAATATACTCTATACTAGTAAATCTATATATATCAGTATATATATATATATATATATATAATAATATATATAATTATATAGTGTATGAATCATAATTATAGGAGTGAGTCAGTATAATAACTAGTACTGTTTTATAATATATATATATATATATATATTAATATATATATATGGCCAGCCTCTAGAAGAGCCCAACAATCCATATCTCAAAAACTACAACAGCTACCGGGAAAAGGATACATTGCTGGAATCCTGCACAAGAGTTATACCAGGACTGTAAAAGGTAAAGTTTTAACCGAAGGAGATTAATCATCAATTTCTGATACCATAAAAAAAAAAACAGAAAAAAATAAAAAATAGAGAATTATATAAATCCTCATAATTACCATTAAAAGCTATCACGGGAATGATAATACATTTTTTGGGAATCCTTTGTAATTAATTTTGAGATAGGAATAAATGATAAAACAAAAAAAAAAAAAAAAAAAAAAAAGCCTTAAACAAAAAGAATTCATATTTTTTTTGGGGGGGGGTGTGGACATAGTATAAATGGACAACTATTAATTTATATAATATTATAATTATTTGTAAAAGTTATTACACGGCATTTATGTTGGGCTCTGAGCCGTACGAGGGAAACCTGGACGCCGAACGAGATTTTCCATACCGCCGTTAGGGGAGTGGCGTGTGGAACTCACACCAGCGACACGCCCAGAATGATCTTCGAGTTCTGTTCTAGATCATGTCTTCAGCGGATCCTCATACCTCTCTCGTCCTCTCCGAGGATGATAGTTGAAAAGTGAGGAGAGATCGCGTGACAGACAGCAGAACCAGACCAGCTGGATCTTGGGTGTCGCGTTGTGGAAGGTAATCCTATCTCACCAGCGCTACCACTGACGGGGGTACTGGAATAGATCGCTCACCCGCGTGATTTCCCCGATCCTGTCTTCGAGCCCTCCTAAAATTGCCATAGTGAGAGTTACTATACAAAAATAAATAAAGACTAGGTATTTGAAATTGTCTACAATGAACTTTGAATTTCAGTGCTTATTATCGGGCTATGAGTCAAAAATATATAATCACATCTTCTATAATAGTAAGAATATTTTAACAAGTTATCATGATATATATAATATCTTAAGTCCCTCTAGGCGAGAGAGTCAACTCCGCCCACCCAAAAATAATATAATAGCCTAAAATTATCTTTTCAATTATATATATTCTTTTTTTTTTTTCTACATTTATATACTAGTCACTAAGAGAGAAATTTTACTTTCAGGTATTTCCAATACACATGTACTATTAGTATCCCTGAGCATTTGTAATTTTGAAAGATATTTTTTTTTATATTTTTTATCTATTCTTTTTATTTTCTTCTTTATCTGAGTTTTTGCAGGAAAACAGAATTGTTTCGACTGATATTTGATAACATGCACGCCCTGAAAGATCCGAAAGAAATATCGGATAGTGTTGCTCGTTTTTGAGAATGAGATTGTGGCTTTTAAGAGGCTGTCTCCAATTAGATTTATACTCTACTATATAATATAAGTAGGGACGCTATTATAATCCATTATCCTCTATTTTAAGTAGGGATATACCATAACTACTCTCTAATGGGACATAACATATAAAATAATTTCTAATAGTCTACCATATTGTTTCCCTATCACCAAAAATATCTATTCATAAATATTATCAAAAGGGTGGAAATAACTTTTAAGTTAGGTATATTAAAAATCAATATTTACATAATAATAATTATCATATATTATTATATCTAATAAATGCATAACTACCTCCTCTTATTACTTATCAATGGAGATTAATAGGTACTATACTCAATATATATTTATATCACTTTATATTCTTAAGAGTTTACCTCGTTATTCTGAACTGGTTATAAAAAAATATTTATTAAGATAATACTTTTTTATTTTTCCTTAATAAGGTTAATAATATAAAAAACTTATTATATATTGCAATTTTATAATAAACAACTTCCATAACATTTATATAGGTCAGCTTTTAGTATATGTCCTGAAATACTTAGAGAATATATAACTAAAAAATGATTAAAATAGACTTCTCTCAGGTAAAAATCGGAATTGACATTGCTCGGAATGGCGTGCCTTCCAAAAAATTTATCAGAGTCGTTACGTTCAAGAATGAACAAAAATAAATACAAAATAATGAAGATAAACAATAATCAAACAAAACTGTAGTCTATTCATAAAAAAAAGACTACAATAGATATACAGACCGAGTCGACGCCCTGAACTCGTATAATGCAGTCTTGGCAAGCAATAAGTGTTGTGTTAAATAAAAGAAAAATAATACAAAAAAAAATTATTTGTTAATAATTATAGTAATATGGTCTCAGAAGGTCTCTTAATTATACATTGTGACTCTGTTTCTCGTGTTAAAATAAAAATAGACTACTTTCTATTAAATTTGTCTTGTTTTAAATTTAATAAAATTTGAAAGAAATTTGATATCCAATAGGAGGATATTCACTTCATCAGTATCGTAGTAGCTATCTTGGGTGTTTCCCTCGATCATATACCGGTGGGAAATTGTCGAAGGAAATAGGCATCTACTATCACTCCACTACAGGGAGTTGGTGCTCGGAAACCCCCTTTCGTTGGAGATAATTTATTTTTTGCGGGCGTGTGTCCGCGTTTGTGTGCACCGGGTATCCTCTCGACTTTACTCGAGTGTGTGGGACATTGAGAAAAATGCACTCTCCACCCGATCGATTCTCCGTGCTCGAGTATGCTCACCATAGAAACCGAGCAACAAGTCATTTGTTTCTTATGGGTACATCAGAGCATATTTAATATAGAAAATAGTAACTGATGTCGTTTGTGAACGAGAATACAAAACAAGTCTGTAACTAACTATGATCCTTGCTTCCTTTCTAATTACATTATGTTTAACACCTTATTATTTAAGTTGTCCTCAAACTCAAATTATATATATATTATAGTTTATGTATATATTATTTACAATTGTTTCCTTATTGAAAATTTGTCAACCAGCGGAAAGTATATCCCTGAAATATACTGTCATATCCATTTCGCTTGTTGGAACTATACATAAGAGCTGTTAGCTATACTGATGAGATATATCTGTGAGATCTATTTTTTTATATTTTTTTATATAGTTTTTTTTTGTGTTTTTTTTTAGAATAATGTGTTTGAGTTCCTGGCATGGGATTCTATCGGAGCGTGACCCAATCGGACAGATTTATATCAGTCTATTCCCCGATTTTAATAGCTACATTAATTATAGTATATTTCTTAATAAAGTATTACTGATATTTATGTATGAGATCAACCATTATAAAACCGGTTTTTTCAGGGTAACAATCACCCAATAACCTTACTGAATCAATATGAATAACACAGATTATTAGCTCGTATGAAGCACAGTTTTTATACGCTTAGAGTGCACACTAGTTATATGTGGAATATATATATATTTTAGTCACTATATTTAATTAGAAGAGGGGATATTGTTTAATTTGATCATTAATGACTTTAACATTATTCTGGGATTGTAATTTTTAAGATTTCTATTATTTATTATTACTTCCATTAATTAATAGTCTTATGAACAAGTACTGTTACAGTTATCAGGCATACCCATATTGTTAATAAAAAGAGTATAGGCATAGGTAGATTTGATAATTTGATTGGTAGATCAAAACATTTATAAATTTAAACTTTTAAGCTTTGGTCAGTATGTATTATTTAATACCTTTCCTATTTTAGGTGAACAATAATACTTTAAGTTATATTAAAGTATTAATAACCTCATTATATAAGAAATACATAAAAGTTTATGTTAACCAATAAGTTAAGGATATATATTAATTTGTACAATAATTTTTTATATATGTTATTATTCACTTAGTTGATCAATTACAATTTTTTGAAATTATTTATATTTTACCAAGAGTAGACTTTCTCCAGGATATGGTATTCTCATGCGTCTATCTCTTAATCATTTAACTGTCACCTTCCTCTTATCTGCCTCCCAAGAATTTGGAGAGCTCAAGTCATAAATTCATTGAACCTAATTCATTTATATTACGAGCTAATTGTCATGTATCTCAAATTAACGAGCGGTGCGTGCAAAAGTAGACAAGCCTTCATCACCACCTAAGATCAAACACTCATCAGTAGGATGAACATTTGACATAAACTTCGATAAAAGATTTAACAGCCCAGCCTTACCGCCCACCTCGGACCTTATTAATTAGGTGAATGATCTGTGAGAGACAGAAATCCACACCCTAGAAGCATCATGGGGACCGCTACGGACCCTCACTATCTGGTAATTCGTCAATACTCTCTAGGGTTCATCACGGACTGGCCCAGGTGAGCCAACAACCAATTGGCTCCCCCATACTCAAAACCCCGCCATTTTCTCTTATTATACAACTGTGATCTAAACAAGATCAAAACACTACAGGTGTATCCTTCACTTTTTCCTTCACAGACTCAAACACTTTCTCTTCTTCAGACTCCCACGCGGTCGGTTCCCAACACACTCATCCCAATCGTTATACATCCGTAGGCTTAACCAACTCTACTTCATTTCTCTCCTTTCCACATCTTATGACCAAACCATGCTGCAACTTAACTTTACATTTTATTCAGGTACTCATCTATGTAACCCTTTTGCTCCATCTAACCCATACATCTTCAACACGTATAAGTACACTAGATTCCTCTTTCATATATCAACTAACTCATAATACTTATATAACTATAAGCCTTTTTACTTGAATTGGTCTTTCTTAAACACCTAGCACACCATCTCTAACTACTTTGTCCATCTGAACAAATTGAACTTAGATCTATACTTCTTATTCGAGACCATAGTCTCACTACTATACAATTAACACAGGTAACAACACCTCGAGCACTCTCATGTAAGACCTAGACACTCAAGCCCTTTCTCTCTCTCATCAGATTTACAAACAATATAATATATAATGGTAGCACCAGCCACACTTCCTACATTCGCAACATTACCTAAAAACTACACACTACATTGTATTTCGATTTTCTTTTCCGCTCCCCCATTTCATTCACATCCAATCCAATAAATCTATTACCGCAAATATGTCAAACTTAACGCATCGACTTGTTCTAGCTGCTCACCAGGCCTTTGAGTACTCATCATCTAACATAACTTCCTCACTCACACCATAACCTTACTCTTATACCTTTACTTTCTTTACTTTCTAGCCCCTCCTTTCACACACCTATTGCCAATATATCTCTATCAACTCCTTCCTCACTCTTAGTTATTACCACGTACTTAGAACCAATCATCCGGCATTTTAATAGGATAGGGCACCTTCTCCACTCAACTCCTTACATCCACCATTCTAACACCATTTCCTGACCCCCCCCACCTTATTTTGTTGATATTCTTATATTTATCAAACCACACACTCATCCATTAATTACATATATTTGAATAACCTAAAGCGAAAGACATAAACAACTAATCCCCTGTTTTCTTTACGCCGTATATAATCCTAAAACCAAATCACCAATATGACTACAATTTTTTTATTCTATACTCCTGCTTCACAGTGATCGGTACCTACATACTTTTTATTGATTACCTTATTCCAGAAGGCCTTTACGAGCCAAACACCCATAATAATCCTTAACAACAACCTTGCCATACGCGGTTTCCCTAATCATAACTCTATCTTATATACGTCGCATCTTGCACTCCATTTACAAAACCTAAAGACCTCATTATAGTTCTTCTTCATCCCTTCAATTTTTCTCAATCAATATTGATTATATTCAATGTAAAAGATTGTGATCCACACATCCTATACCAAGCTCCTAACGCAGCCTTGATTTCACAATCTCAGTCCCTACAGTCATACAGTACGTACATCTTCCTGCGATACCAATAATTATAAACTACTATAACTTGTCACAATCACAACACTCAATAATTATTTCCCTCCTATATTTCTACATTCCCCTTTTCATAGCACTCTCAATCTCTAATATCATACTATAACTTAATAGAATAGACTTCCTTTCTGCCTCACTATTATACTCTTACTCCTTTAACCATCCCATTTCTATAGAGATAACTGTACGCCGTCTTACTTAAGTACTGCACATTTATTATACCACAACTTCCAAATCCATTCATTATTCATCCATCTCGCCTCCGACTTTTGATCAATACTTCAACTAAGTAAATTTCGACTCAGTTTTAACTTTTTTATACCTATTTTATAAATTTACCATTTATTCTTCACTTTCTACCCGACCATTACTCCTCCTTTTACTATAACCTCATCCCAAAATACCTCATTCCTTCTTGCACCATCCAAACCCGCAACATTCACTAACACCTCATCATACTGTTAATATTGTGCAGATTTCGAAGTGTTCTTCCACACTCCCCTCAAATCCATTTCATCAGTTACAAAAAGCACATCCCTATTCATTATTCAAGCAGATTCTCCCCTTATTCTCCATTCTTAACCTTTCGCGCTTCCCCTTCCAGAAGAGCTTCCTTATTTCCTTGTATGTCCTCATTTATCCTTCTTCCCAACTGTCATTTACCTTCTGTTTTCTCCCTACGTATACACCCTTTTAGTATTTCTTTTTTCCTCCTTATATAATTCCCCGGCCCATCCTATATATATATATATATATATATATTATATATATAGTTATAATATATATATAATATAATTATATAATATATATATATATATATATAATATAATATATAAATATTATAATATATATTATTATAATTATATATAACTTTAGTAATTTTTCTTGTTGTTGACTTCTTTTTCTTATCCCAAAGCTTCCCAAGAAGCTTTACAAGAGCTTAAAGCTTGAGCTTCTTCATAGTTAGGCCCATAATTTTGATTAGGTATATCAACTTAGCCATAATAAAAATTACTATTTGTTGCATAATTTAATTACTGTACCTAATATTTAATAATTCTACCCAACACAATGATTGAAAAATTCATATATATAATATATAGGTATATATATATAGAGAGCAAGAGACTGACACGGTGTTAAGAAATTCTTAAAAATGTGTATAGAAAGTAGAGGCGTATGTGAAAGGAGAGCGCTGAGAGGAAAAGAGTTTTCAACAAAAATAAAAACCAAAATCCGTCAATTCTTAAAAAACTCCGGTTAGCGTGGCTGGCGTAAAAACAACTTTAATTTTATCTAATATGCCATTATTTTTCATACTTTATTCTGTATAAAATTCTTTTGACCTTTGTGTTTAGATAAAATTGGAAAGGTTTGAGTTGTAATTTATTAATATTTGATAACTTTTTCACATATATTCCCATTTCTAAACCATCACACAAAACTCAAATCATTCATACTTTTAGCGATTATTAATAATATAATAATTATATTATACACTAGAATAATAGCGTTTATAAGAATCCATATTACAATTGATTAACAATAAATTCATCGAAATTATAATTAAAGTATAAATAAAGTCATGTAGTTTAGTAGTTACTCCTTGATAAAAGCAAGTGAATATTAAATAATATATACGATATACGATCCCTCGAGAATAATCTGAGTGATACATAACATCAAAACCGCAAAAATGCGCATACAATACCCTGCCACCCACAAATAACGGCTCTCCGAATACGCTCCACTATCGATTATATGAAAACTAATCGCATCTTTTTAATAGTGATGTAATCAATATACTTAACTTAGTAATTTAATATTTAATTGTATATTATGTTCATAAACTATCAAATAATTTAAATTTCCTATTATTTATACTATGCAAAATATACGTCTTTTCTGAATTCGGAAAATATAATCATATAAAATATAAGTAAGACACTCATAAGATATGTCGCTAAACGTTGGCTTAAATTTATAAATAATACGCTCAAAACTCTCATACTTACAATACTAAGCGCGTTGAACCAAGTGTTAGATATCCAATGGTGATATATCTTTCTTTGATGTTATCGTGAAGTATAAGAATTGATTCACAGAGTGATGATATGCACTCACACTTTTCAGAGAGTGTATAATAACTAAGGTGAGTCGTGTAACACTTATATAACATAGACTTCTAAGCTCTCCCTTATTTCACATTGGTCCACCACTCCTTGGCATATTGCGCTCTATAGAAAGCCTCTTCAGATATTATATACCTCGCAGAAACACTGCGGCGCAGTGCAATGCTTTATCCAATTCTGAATATAATAAATATATAATATCATCATAGAGATCCTTTGACTTATATTTTGTATTATTCGAGTAAAAGATAGTGTGATGAACTAATTGATATTGAAGATGTGTTTCGAAATGAACTAAGATATGAATTTTCGTTTTACAGCAATTATTTATCCTAATATGTTCTTTGTTGGATGAAGTTTCCGAAACCTGTCTAACTTAGCTATCCTCCTAACATTCTACAACCTAATCAAAGGAATTTCAATTAGAGGAAATAAGTATTACAATTAAATATTTAACTCCATACATATAATCTTAGATATGATTGGATTATTAAGTGAGTCATTAAATATAAGTAGAACGTGCCATAGTATGTTATTGTATACTTAACTCAATTTTAAAAATTGCTACCGATTAAGAGTCAAATAACTAAACTTTTTATCCGATACGTATAATGGTGACACAAATAATGATCATTACTTATTAATCTCTCACTTTGGTTTTTATATGATATAAATATATGATTCAAAGGAGGTATAAATATACTTTACATATTTTACCTTAATGGTCTTTATGTAATAAAAATTTTCTTTTTATGTGCGCTATAAGGCCTAGCTGAACTCACGTAATAATGCTGCCTGTGGACGTCAATTGGTCTAAATACATTAAATCATTTACAGGGAAACAAAGGTGGTTTGATAAATAAATTGTTATCTTACTCATATAGTCAATTTAATTAAATTCAGTAGGTAATTTATATGTTTTATATATAATAGATAAAAGTTTAATAAATATAATATTATATATAATATATTTATGAGATCTATAAATATAACGTGATGACAATGGTGTCTAAAAATTTTTAAATAAATAATGAATTAATATTAATTTACAAATTTATATATATTAAAAAATTAATATATTATATAATAATTATAATAATATTAATATTAATAATATATTAATTATAATATATTAATATATTATTTAAATATTACTTAATAATATATATATATAATATATTATTATATTAATATATATATATATTTATATTATATTATATATAATATTTATAATATATATATATATTTTATTATTAATAATTAATATTATAATATTTAAAGTTATAGTGAAGAAGCCAATTTAATTCTTATAACACTAAATTTTTAAATGACCAAAAAAATAAATAAAATATAAGTATATAATATATATATTGACAAAGTATATTATACATAGACGTACATATATTTATTATGATAATACGTGAGTATAAAAGTTAATCACAATATAAATTTATAATGAAATAAAATTAATAAATATATAGTATACAATATAAAGCTCAAAGTTATAAAATTAAGTATTATGCTCAAATTAGTACTATTTATATATAAAATAACCATTTTTCACTATATTTTAATAAATTCCAAATGTTATCTATATAAATATTAATTTGATTGATAAAGTAATTCATCAATAGAGGTTCCTATGGCATACTGTTACGTGCTCCGATGATGAGAAAAAAGTACGACTTCCTTTATTGCTATTTGATATAATATTTCCACGTCTATGAGGCGTATAATACATAATATCTCATCTCGCTAAGACTCATTACACGTTATATAAGATAAGGAAGCAGAGTGAATAAATTCTCTCGCATGAGCGTGAATTCGTATGGTGTTAAAAAGCACTTGCATAATTGAGTGGAATATTAAATATGAGAGCATTATGTCTTCTTAGCTTTATCCCAATCAAACTCTAAGTTTGGAGAGCCAGTATAGTCGTTTTGATAATATCAGTCGATTCGCGAAAATAATACCATTTTATTGTTTACAGCAATATAAGGTATAGAAGAATTAGTAGACTTACGCCACCAAAAAACTATAATATATCCACTGTAGTACTTATAGAAGAGGAGTACTCTATTTCTATATATCATAAACTCTTTCTCCTCACATAAATTCGTAGACTGTGCTTACTATTTTAGTCTATTTAAACACCATTTCTGGAACATTTCTGTTGACCTCTCAAGATAACCTCTACTTCGTCGTAATTGTATATGTAATAAATACAAGAATATAGTTACATTACGATTGCTAGAACTAGACGATTTTAACTAAGTGTGGGCTAGATGCTATCATACATAAAAAATAGCACTATTTCCCAGAATAACCAAGTTGAATATGTTTTCGCTCTTCAATATCTGCGTTATTTTTATTTTCTTGATTATTGTATATTATAATGCCAATCTGCTATTGAGACTGATCACTTTGATCACTTCACTTATAATTGATTTCATTCAGAATCTAGTAGAACTATAAAATGTGAGTGAGATCATTTTTGCGTTTTCTAGCCTATTTTTATAAAGAGAGATTTTCTATACTTCTCTATGAACATAAAATTTATTCTACATGATGAATACAAGATAATATTCTCAATATTCACAGAAGTTATGAATTGTATTGATGGAATTCTTAGATCTACTGTTAGTCTCATAGTAACTCTTAATAGTTATTCCTATCTCTTGTATGATACTCACATAATACTGTTCATGACCCCAATTTAACCAAAGAAATTATAATGTCATTCTCTTTTCATAGGTTTTTATACACGCAAAGAAAATATCCCTTCTCCTCATACTTTTTTTGGTCTAAATACCTATTTTCTAAGGCAAAATTGCTTTTAACCTGCATGCGAATCACTTACAAAGAAAGAAAAAAAATCTTCTCACCTCTTTCTATCATTGCTTCTATTAACAATTTCTCTCGACATCTATCAACAGTTATAGTCTCGTGTTTTCTCTACACCTCTGTAGGAGAACAAACTTCTAACTCTAAGTATCCACCCTATATTCTAGTCTCTTTTCTCAGCGGAGTTTGAGCATGTAAGATGATTAGATAATAGCCTGTCTCTCCTTTATGAATTAAGCTCACCACATAACAAGAAATGCTCGAAATCAACGTTTTTATCAGTAAATCAAGCTTCCATCCCTTGATATAGAGAAAAACAAACAAGATTGAAATTTGAAGTCTCTTCTGACGATTTTTCTTGAGGCAACACTAAAAGCAAGCTACCCTCATTGTATAACATTAAGAGTTCATTATTTAAATTTATTTTCAATTCTCTCTCTCTACTAAAAAGTATGTCCTCAAGATCCTATGCGCTGCACGCCGGTGTAATCCATTATTTGGCTCTTAATGTGTTCTCCATCTCGTCAAACTCTCCCGCAAGCCCATTATACTCATAATTCCGTGTTATTACTTGCTTATTATTCCTCTTGCTGATATTTTATAAATGCGCTTTATTTTGCAGTACGTGGGTAATATTATTATTCATAAATTATATACATATGACTTGTTATCATGTTCTTTTATATATAATTCTACATTAAAGTTGCGATTTTACTTCCAGTAGCTCTCACGTATGTATAATTACACCTCCTTCTTACAAGGCCTAGAGTTTAAGCCTCTTGATAATGTAAGTGGATATACTTTTCCACCAAACGATTCACTCACATGGTGCCATGATATTAGTGCATGTGTTATAAGAGTCGATCAATCTCCGATTACATCTATTTTAAGTATTACAGACTCTCAATTATATTTTAGTATTCAAGCAGATCTCAATAGTATTGTATAAGTTATATAATCTAGCCAAATCTAGAAACTTAAAGTTAATTCC
The DNA here is from genome assembly GCA_015478945.1 of Trachelipus rathkii. Classification (NCBI taxonomy): domain Eukaryota; kingdom Metazoa; phylum Arthropoda; class Malacostraca; order Isopoda; family Trachelipodidae; genus Trachelipus; species Trachelipus rathkii. The sequence continues at coordinate 15,174 of JABUQX010039599.1, forward strand.
TTATCAATAATCACTTATAAAGATTAACAAGAAAAGTGGTTCGCCATTATTGGTACTAAAGAACTTCATTTTTATAAATTTATGAGCATTCAGTACTACATTCTGTGTCCTATTACGCAACCACTTTGCTCATACCACAATGGGATAGTTTGCCTAAACCTAAAATACTTAATAACCTTTTTTTTGTAATGAGCATAAAATTTTACATTCTTAAAACCTGGTACAGTCCGCGAGACCTTTTGCCGGTCATATCAGGTCCATGACAACTCGGACTCACGGCAATTAAAAATTTTTCTCCTCCTAAAGTCTCTGACTCTCTCCGAGCATCATCGTCGGACCGTGACGTCAGAAGGTCACTCCAAAAGAATGGTATTCTCTCTCCGTATTCAAATATCTTATATTCATACTCAGTAACCTAAATCTAAAATGTTAATTTAAGTGATATGTTAAACATTGGTCTTTAAGTAACTAAATACTGTATTTTTTATTTAATTTTTTATTATTATTATTATTAATATATATTATTATAATTATTACTACTATCTATTATATTAATATTATATTATAAGTATTAATATATTATATTATTATATTATAATTATTAAATATATTATTATTATATTTAATTAATTTATTATATAATTAATAGTGGACTCACTATTACGGTATATTAATATATATATATTATAATATATATATATAATATATATATATATTATTATTATATAATATATATATTAATATATATATATATATATAATATATATATATATAATATATATTAATATATATTAATATATATATATTATATTATATATAATATATATATATATATATTATATAATAAATATTAATATATAATATTATATAGGCTATATATTATATATATAATTAATATATATATAATGACATGATCAACATATGTATCTTTAAGTCTTCACGCATTTTCCATCATTTTTTTTATTATATTATTATATGTATATATTTTCAAATTCCTCTTTTAGACCTATCACTAATTCACAGTTTATCTATCTAATAGTGGTATGCATGGCGTCGGTGATTACGGGTGTTCTCATAACTGCTATACTTATTTTATATATTCTCCTAAAAAATTGACTCTATGCATTGTCTCGGATTCGCTGTACATGTTATAAGACACTACCTACTCCCTCACTCAGTGATTTTCTGGAAGCAATAGGGACAGATGACAGTGATTATATATATATATATTATTAATTTATTTTTTTTTTTTGTGAGTCAGTTTACATAGGTAACCACCTCATGAGCTCACAGAGAGCGGCTCATATCTAGGGTACAATATATAGGTATATCTATATAATATATATTATATACATAAAATATATAATATTATATATATATATTATATATTATATATATATATATATATATATATAAATATTAATAATATAACTACTAATATATATATTATTATATGTTACTATATATATATATATATATTAATTATATAGCTATATTATTAAAGTTATATTAATATAATATATATATATATATATAATATATATATATATATATATATATATATATATATATATATATATATATATATATATATATATATATAGTAATATATATATATAATATATATATATATATTGTTTTTTTCTTTTCTTTTTTAAGGGGTTCAGCTATTGCAAAAATGTTGTGTTCCCAATACCCCAACTTTGAAGAGTTTGAAAATGAAGTTCGGAATGTAATTATGTTATTGTGGATAGTGAAAATTATTCATGAGAAGAAAACTTATATATGTGTACGTCGGCAAATAAAAATTCAATAAATGTCATAAATATCTTGCGGGACCATAAATTAACCTCATATACTAAAATATAGTGTGTATGCATATAATTTATATTAATTAATTGTATATTCGTTTACCCTTCCCAAAAATTCTATGTTTATATATAATATATATATATATTTAATATATAATATATTATATGATTATAATATATATATATAATAATTAATATATTAATATAATTATAATAATACATGTATTGTATTGATAATGATCTTTTGAATATAATAAATATTAGGATATAATTAATGTAATAATAATATTTTTATAATTTTTAATATATATTAATATAATTATATATACTATAAGTTATATATATATATATATATATATATATATATATATATATATATATTATATAATAATAATTATATATATTTAACATCTATGAATAGTAGAATGGTGTTTTGTTTATGGTTGTTTTAATTTTAGAAGTCTGAATTCTGTTTTGGTTTTGCTTTTTTTACTTCATTCTAATAATAAATATTTTAACCATAATTGCAACTTATTATTATTTAGCAGTAGTTATAATAAATATAGTAAATAATTATTATGGCATATGCTTCACCCCTTATTAGTAATTAATGAAAGTATGGTTGTGAATAGTGGTGATTTTATTTTATGGAGGTCCACTGGTTAGTGTTTTTTTGAGTATATTCATACTATTTTGACATATAGTATATGTGTGTAGTTATTTGAGGTACCTAGCATATGAAAAACCTAACCAAATAATTTGTGATATAATAACTTATATAATATAATGAAATGTATAATAACACACATATAATAATTTAATTATGATATTTGTCAAATATTCTGTGCTAAAGATAACTTGTATTGATATGTAATAATTTTGGCTCATAAGGACCTCCCAATAAAGTGGTCTCTAAATAAAATATAATTCAATTTCTAATATTTACAATTTTTACTTATAAAATTCAAAAATTCCAAAAATATAAAAAAATCAATTTATATTTATATGTAGTAAATAAAACATGCTAGTTGGTCTTTATATTTGTACTTTCTCCATTCCATTTTATTGGTATTCTTAGGTAGCTGTACCTGATGTTGTAACTGCAGTGGAAGATGCAGATGTCCTCATATTTGTTATCCCTCATCAGTTTATTAGAAACACTAGTAAGACTCTATAAAGGAAAGATAAACATACTTTTTTGAAGACTAAACCATTGAGAGTTCTTGTGATTAAAGAATCTAAGCTAAGTGTTACGTAGTCATGCTTACCCACTAATACTTTAAATTTAAAGGATAACACCATTAAAATACTTTTACCTTCCTCTTTTCTTTATTCATATATCAAAACCCTGACTAAAACTATTTACAGAGATTTTGAAATTAGTTATCGAAAGTTCTATATTAAAAGTTATCGCTCATGTTGAAGTATTTCTTTTACTCTCTGTGTTCTAATTGAAGCGCTCATAAAAAAAAACCTTATAAATATATAAATATAATAATTTGATTATAATTGTTAAAATTGTATAGTTTTAAAATAAAAAAAAAAAACATTTAAAATACAACCTGATAAAGGCGTGATATGAACACAAAAAAAATAACACTCTAGTAGAGCACAACTAAAAAAAACGAAAAACATCTCCCTTAAAAATATATAAAATTGGGCTATATTGCAGAAGTTCTGGAAACATATCTAGAAGAGTATTCTGGCTCTGTAGTAGATAAATACTAGATTCCAAGGTTGTGAGGGGGTTATTAAAAATATAATAAAAAAAATAGTATACTCACAAAAATAAAACCAACTCTATATAATGAGTTTCTCCACACATTCCTTAGTGTATTCTAGTTATTTATAAATGGGGTGTACTAATATTTAAGCAGTTACAGATAATGACATCTGTAAATGAAAAATTTGTGAACTACGTCTCTGATGAATAGAAGTAATAATAAATAATTAATAAATAATATTAATTAAATAATAATAAATTATAATAATAATAATAAAATGAATATACTAATAAAAGCGATAAAATTAATAATAATAATAAATATAATTTGTTATAATTAATATTTATTTTGAACTATCTATATTTATTATTTTTATTCGATTAAAATTTTTCATATATATATATAATAAATTATCATATTTTATATATTCAAAATATTGGATATTTGAGATAACACTCAATTTTATATATAAAATAAATAAATATATACTATAATTATCTAATAACTTGTTTATGTTAACATACCACTATAACTCCATAGCGTCAAAAAAAAAAAATAATAATATTACTTTATAGACCTTACGATCCTAATTATTTGTATAATCCTTTCCTGTATAAGATACAGTTGCTACAGGAGTACTCCACACAGTGCATCCACAGAGAAGCGGGCCACGGTATTATTTATATTTTGAAAATTTTTGGCCTATTAGTCAAACTGTGGATTTAATATAACACTTTTTAGAAGTGCTGCATCTCATTTAATAAATAAATAATTAAGTAGGAAATAAATAATGTAACTGAATATCAAACATCTATACATATAATACAATATATATATACTTATTAGAGTAGTGTTGTTGATGGTATCAGTAATGTGATTGAATATAGCAGTGGAAGTTTTGTTGAGTACTCTTAAATAGGTTAGACTGTGGTTATAAATATATATATATATTAATAATTATTATAAATATTTAATATAATGTGTTTATAAGTATATTAGTTATGATAGTAACTACAATGATATGCTTCCAGTTACTACGAAATTTAAAAAGCTGCTGGATTAATTATATAATACATTAAGGTTAAAGCGTAAATGGTGATTATTATTATAATAAGCTTTTCATATCAGTTATTAAATATTAATTTCATAAAACTTAAAAATATATTTATATTAGAAATTTCTGAAAATTTTTTATAAAAAATTGTAAAGGATTGACCAACTAAGAATAACTATGTATATAAATAGATAAGTAGGTATTAGGTAAGTAACATTATTCTTCACTCTCAAAGCGCTAACTTGAAAATAATAATATGTTTGTTTTCTTTACAGATTTATTAGTATTGACCTTGTGGGTTTAGGACGCATTAAGTTTAGTTTTGTTGATTATATGTAGTGATAATAACACAAAAGCTGCTATAATTAGTGGAGAGGAAACAGAATAATGAGAATTTTTGAAAGTTAAGATTTTTTACTTATTATTATTGCAGATTCTCGCAATATTTACATTTGTCTTTTGTTGTAAGGTAATAATAGTGTGGTATTATATATACTGTAAAATGGAGAAACCCTTAATCCTCTGCCTGTAAAGTATATAAAGTCGTTGCATATCAGATTGTGATTGTGAGACATAGTTCAATAATAAATTATATCAGTGTAGAATACACGGTAATGACTTTTATTACTGAGGAAAAAAGAAAGCTGCCAAAATTTAAATGGAAGATTGCATTTCACGTAATTTTATAATTTTATTTTTAAAGCGAGCTATTTTATACTGGCGTCCACATTTGCCACATTCTGTTGAAGTTTGTGTAGGTACGCTGAATTTATTAGAAATCACCACAGTTTGATACGGAGGTTAGAATATATGATAAGTTAGTCTCGCGAACAGCATTTAGCGAGTGTAAGTTGGGTAAGGGATAGTTTTATATGAGTAGCTTTCAGAATTTTGTTGTATTCATTGTAACCTATGTTGAAAAACTTCATCCAATATATTTAGGTGGTCAGGTTATCATATAAATAATGGAAAAACTTTAAAGGAATAAGTACACTCGATAAAGATGTTGCTCTCATAAGTCAAATAACTATAGTTAAATTGAAATATATAAGTCGAATTCACAAACTTAATGAATCATTTTCTTCCACAAATATCTTTTATTGAAATCGAATAATATTAATTGATTAATGCTTCAAAATGCGTTGACCCTCAAGACAATAAGTGTCCGGAAATTGGCTAACGAAAAGTAAAATTGTGTTCAATTCGAATATGTTTACAAAATATTTGATTGAAATTCAAATAATATATTCACTATAAAATATTATATCTAATTAAAATTCAATATTTTATAATGGTAAATAATGACATATTTCTTAACAATTAATATTTGATTATATATATATTATGGGTATTAAATGATGGTGATATTCTTAATTTGCTCTAATTCAACAAATACAGCGAAAATACAGTATATATATGGATATATATTTATATTAAAATTGTTGTTTTTTTAGTTAGTTATCCTCTTTTCCACAAAATACTATAATTTATAGGTTAAACATGGACTTTAATATATATATATATAATATTATTTATATATATATATATATAATAATTATATATTAATCACAAAATACTTAATATATTTATTATTAATATCACTAATTACACCTTTATCTCTTCTTCAAAGGTAACTTGGTATTTATGGATTAAGATGTGTCGAAAGTTATACGATTGCATAACGGATAAGTCAAGAAAAAATAGTAGAAGGATATGAACGCCAAATATTGAATTAATATGAGAAAAGCTCACCAGTTCTTTACTCACACCTCATACCCATTATATATACTCCTATTTATTTGAGAATACTAGTCATAAGTCAGAAAATCCACATTTAGATAGTCTTCACGGGTAACTGGTAACGAATACCATATCACTATGGAAGTCTTGCTCAAATATGTACGGTTCATATCCCTTTATGGTCATCAGTAGATATGGGCCACAAACCATATCCCCTCAAATTCATAAAAACCCTATTCACTAATTTCACTTAACTATTATATGCACCTCATCCTCTGCCAAATCACTAATATACTATTCATCCATTCCAAGAGGCATTCCTTAACTGTGTCGAGCTCCAGCTTCCTTCTTTGTCTTCCCTAGACCAGTCCTTATAAACCCAATTGCATTCCAGGCCACACTCACCACACCTGCGGTATACACCCCTACTTTTCGGCAGCACCTCCGACTATATACTGCTCATCCTTCTTGACGATGACCAAACCATCTCAACATTAGTGAGAGGCTTTTGCGGTGATTCTTACGCTGCACCTTTACCGCCCTCTCGCTCTCACACTACAATTTTCATTATATTTCTAATTAAAAATTAGTTTGTCAATATTTTTACTACTATTTTCTTCGTCTGAAACCTAACAGACCCCGCTAAGAGCCTAGCGTGCTCCATGAAACTTATGCACCGTCTGTACTTTAGATCTACACTCTTATTCCTAGGAGCGTATCTACGTCCTTATATGCCCCTAACAGATCATCATTTACAGTGGCCACTGTTAGGCTATAAAATCTAATATTGCCACTAACAGCGTCTATACTGTCAAGATCGTGCTGATAACGTACACTACAAAGACATGTCACCTGCTCTACAATTTAAGCGAAGAACACCAAACGACATATATCTAATATTACTTAATACCTATTGTGAACATATAAAACTACTCCGCGTGTCAATATACTCACAATCACACAGCTTCTACATCTGTGTCGCCTCTCTGTCGATCCTC
>JABUQX010039599.1:25000-27500 GCA_015478945.1 Trachelipus rathkii
TTGGGTAAGTTCTTATATTGGAAGCTTATTACAAGTTAAAGCTTGAAAGAAAGATAAATATATAATTAGAAATTAATAAGGGTAGGAATCTCAAACTAGCTTTAGAAATTACTAGTAAAGGTGATGTATAATGGATTTTTTTTTAGTAGCTTGCGACTGTAATAATAATGTAATGTGATATTTGGATATGTATGATAAGAGCACTTTTTTAAATCTGTAAGAATAATTGGTCTATAAGTAATTATAATGTGAATAGGTTATGAATTATATTGACTGTTATTTGAGGGTTAGATTTAGATACAATATATGGATTGAAGTGTTATAAGGATGAGAGTATGCAAATTTCGGAAGTATTACTTGAATGCATTTTGAGGATATAAGAGTAGAGGAAATGGGAGAGGTTACTAGATCAGAGGAGAAAGTACAAAGAGTAAATCTTGACAGTGATTATATTAGGATTATGGAAATTATATTATCATGGTGAATATATTGAATATAGGCAATGAGAGTGAGAGAGGTACGTTAGGCTCAGATGCTCTTACGTATGTATAATATTTCGAATTGACTAGTATTGTGTGATTCGTGATGTGAAAGAGTGTGTATGAGTGAAGAAGCTTGGTTAAGAGCGTTTGACGGGTGGATGTAAAAGGAGGGTTTGAAAGATAGAGAGTAAGGTTTATTATGGAGGGACTGATAGTCGGGCTAAGTCACGGCAGTGTGATAGATATTGTGTAATGGTGAGGAACTGAAACAAGCGTGTTGAGAGTATTGAATATAATAGTTTTTATCAGCTTATAATATAATGATATTAATGAGAGAGGTAGAAACGGGATGAGGTGCAGTGAATGATAAGTAGGAAAAACAGTTTTTGTAGTGAATAATTAGTAGGAAGGGTGGCTTGTGAATTAATCCTTGGTGTATGTAAATGGACTAAGTTTGGGACTAAGTCTTAAATGCGCTAGAGTCTTACATGGTGAGTGATGTTGTAAACCTGTGTATTAATGTATTGTAGGTGAAAGACTGAATAAGGATATCTTTAGTATAGAGGGGTACTAGAAGTTCTAAAAGTTGCATTGGGTGTCGAAGGAACAATTTGTCAGAGCCGAGTGACTGAAGTAATGTTAATTTTGTGAGTGGAAGAATTGATAAAATGAAAAATGAAAACGAAATAACTTAAGAGTAGTTGGTCTGTTTGATTGAGAGTATTGAGTAGATAAAAGAGATTAGAAATGGAGATGAAGAGATATGTCGGATAGCTAAAATTGACGGATTGGTGTTACTTATTCTTATGAAGGAACGGAAATAGATGAAATAGGTAGAAATCGGTGATTGGTGAAAGTGAGATGAGATGAGTGAAGAGTAATAATAGGTAGCTTGAGGTGATATAGGCTTTTTATGGATTGACTGTGGACAACCTACGAGGAGAAGGAGATTGATGAGAGTTCGGTAAAGGAAGATTGCAATTACGCTTAGAGTAGGCGAGGAATATGTGACAGTTTGTTGGCGTTTTAGTGAGATGGAGTAAAGGTAATAGCAGTGGCATTTTTAGAAGTAATATGGGGGCGGGGGTTGTGGATCCCTGGGCTTCCTATGAGAGGATGACCCTAACATTTGCGTACGAGCAAGTTCAAGTGTGAGTAAGGACGTCCGTCGCACTCCACGAGGCTCGTGAGAAACCCCAGGGTGGGATTATTTCTGACAAGACTGAGATATTAATGGGTAGTGACGAGGGACGGATAAATAGGAGGTTTTGGGTTTCTTGTGCTTTTTGGCTATCGTAATAGCTGTGTGCGTTTTACTACTTTCCTCTTTCACAGGATGCATTGGCGCATACGCAACCTCTCTCTCTTTAAATACTGGGTGCGCCAATAGTCGTTTTTATTGTCATATAGATGCACAATATTGTTTGGATTTCATTATTGTGCTTTGGCCTTATGAATAGAATAAGGGGTGCCCTAAATTTAAGTGCACTAATACTCTAGTGACTCTGGCCTAAACATAGCTCTGACTATGAGTTTAATAATATTAGAGCATATAAAGTAATTAGATGATGGCAGATGAGGTGGAGAGGCTTACTACTACTACCATCTCCTTAATCTATTATATGCGTTATGATGATTGTAGTGCCTTTATGATGTATGGCTTTATTTCGTGTCTTTCTGTAATAATCTCGGTGTGAGAATATTTTTCACTCTGCCAGTCCAAGAGCGTTCAATATACAGGTTCCTAGACGAAGATTTTGGGAGCTGAGAGGTGAGTGGTAGTGGAGCGTCGTGACTATCACAAACTATACGCCTGTCGTGATACTCTCCAAACAGATAGATAGACAGCTGTTAATAACAATACTAAGAGGCCACGGTCCTGTTTCCGCGTGTCTCTCTTTAGGGCATTCCCCGCACACACAGATACATGTGTAGTAACGTGTGGTCGTGTTTCTGTACGCACTCCGTGCTGTATAATAATATAGTACTTAATCATATACTACACGATGCTAACGTCC
>JABUQX010039600.1:10000-52500 GCA_015478945.1 Trachelipus rathkii
AACATAAACATTATTATTATTATTATTATTATTATTATTATTATTATTATTATGATTATTATTATTATTATTATTATTATTTATTATTATTATTATTATTATATTATTATTATTATTATTATTATACATATTAATATTAATATTATTATTATTATTATTATTATTATTATTATTATTATTATTATTATTATTATTATTATTATTATTATTATTATTATTATTATTATTATTTATTATTATTATTATTATTATTTCCTGTAAGCATATTTATTACCATCAACGATTAACATTAACATTTCAAAGTCATTTGTTAATAGGATAAGCGGCACTAATATTTGTGATTATATTTTTAGCAACTTTTTCTGTTACATTCTAAGACAAACTAACTTTTGAGAGTAACACTTGTAAATAAAATGTATTTTTATTTACAGGATAATTGCCAGTAAATAAATAAAGTAAATAAATAAATAAATAAATAAATAAATAAATAAATATAAAAAAATAAATAAAAAATATATAAAAAAATAAATAAAAAAATATATAAAAAATTAAAAATAAAAATTATGATCAATATAAGGCAAATGCAACTAAATATAATTTGATTGTTAATATTACAAATAAAATATCCGTATAAATTTTGAAACTTTTTGTTTACTTATTTTATTCTTATAAGTGAAACATGTTTTAGCATTAAAAACTGTTATTGTAAAGTGAACCAGCACTATAATAAGCACATAATAAGGGTAAATTTGTATTCAAAATTTTTAAATATTTTAAGTTTTGCAAAAGAAATATAAAACCCTTGTATAATTAGGCATGGGCAATCTATGCAGTTCTCTGGGAAACCCGGTTATTTATGCATTAAGTCTAGAAAATTTCCGTTCATAATTTATACGTGGGTGGGTCATTTATGAATATTTGCCCCAGAGCCCAAATAGAATAAGTTCTGCTACTGTTTAAAACTTCCGTATTTATTATTAAGAGTAAATCATCAATCACTGCAGTTCTCTCTCTCTCTCTCTCTCTCTCTCTCTCTCTCTCTCTCTCTCTCTCTCTCTCTCTCTCAACATGCACTGCATTCTTTTTATTCTAACTAATAGAGAATATTTTCCTATTGATGTCTATTAAAAATTATTTCCAATTCTCTTTTACATCAAAGCCTTAACAGATTTTGACAATAACGACATCATTTTATTGTAGATATTTTGACTAGCATTTCCCATGCAGCATTCGTTGATAGACTTTTTTTGTTTACCCTTAAACGCATTTGTTGTTGGAGTCACTATTAGCGTCATCTATGACAATATATTTTAGTAAAATATAATTTGCCGATTTTAAGAACTTTGATACTTTTCTGATTTTCTCCATTTCTTTTCTTCTATCAATTAATTACAAAAAGTTACATTGTAGGTAATTTAATTTGTTTAAATTGATTATTTTCAAACTATTATTTTTTTCAAAAAATTATTGCTTGGCCGAACTCTTAGTTTAGCTAACGATATACGCAATTTTGGAACTATGACTATATTACAAACGTTTGCAGGTCAAAATGTGCATGAAAATATCGTTTTAATTCAACTATATACGGGTAATTAAACACAAAGTTACTAAGTTAGGCTATTTGAACACTTGGAAATTACGGAACATTTCCCCTGAAAGTTACAAGTTACAAATATCTATTATGGAAAATGGTATAAGCAAAAATTTATGGATTGTTTAAATATCAGAAATTTTTTAAAATCCGTATTGTATTATATTTAGTAGAAGAAGCCATTGAAACAAATAAATATCTCTCTGAATATTAGTATTAAGAAACAGAAGGAATTTCTGTCTACTTTATTGTCTACGTTCAAAGTAACGAGGGCTAAATAAAATTAGTTTTTTTTTTTTTAGGGAATTTTCCTTCCAGTTGTTCACACATGCACACCCCCCCCTAAATATTATTTTATTATTATTATATTATTGAAACTCGTGTCGTTTCAAATTGCTAACAATAGAAATTAAATCTTTCCCACATTATTAGATTTTGTTGGAAGGGCACTTTGTGAAGCTACATCTATGTAACACATTAGCTTTTTCAACAATATGTTAGTATGAGGTTTTCCTGAGGGAGGGTGTCTAATATTATTTGATTTTTTGCGTCTTACACCAAAGTGTGGTCTTTATATTGTCAACAGAGAGACGAGAAAACCGTCGTGAAAGAGTTAGGAAAAGTAGAAGGTGTTTTTCTTAGAGAGGCGGATTTGTAGAAGTTAAGTTTTTTATAAGTGAATTGAATTTCACAGGTTGAGACGACCACCATCGGAAATTCTATTCCCAGGCATCAGCGAGATAGGAATCGTGAAATAAGCAGATGTGTGCGCCCTACCTATTTCCTAGAGAGATAAATTTCGCTAATCAATAAAGATAAATTAGTGTGTAAAGGCATGCCGAGGGAGCTGATTTGACTGAGTTGAAGAATGAAGGGTGAGTCATCGGCATTGAGTGGATAGAGCTCCTAGATGTGCAGGTGAGAAGATCATTGAACTTACTTTTAAATGATGGAATTAATTGTGAGAAGAAAAAAACAGTGATTTCTAATTGCAGAACATCTCCTCGACTTGGTACATCTCCATCCACTTATAAACTATTGGACATGTAAACAGAAGAGATAAGTTTGATCAGTGACTCCTTTGATCAAGTCCACCAGCCCGAGTGATTCTATTTGAGCAAACTTTTGAGACAGCTAGCAAATAGACACAGTGACGATTTAAGCAAGCAATAATATAGTATATCTAAGGTATTGTGGTGAAGCCTAAAATGGCAAAGCGATAGCAGGTGGTACCCTCTCGCAAAACGCTCAGCTCATAGCTCCCCGTTGTAGCGAATCAAAATACGCTTTCTGGCCAAACATTAATGTCCACGAGGCGCCCAAAATCTATGTCCACGCTTTAGAAAAACAAGTAATTTATTAACACACTCAATTGATTGCCTCACGTCATTGCACACCTGTGAGCTCAAACCGAATGTGTCATAATGACTGCGACGGCCCAGAACGTCGCAAAAACTCCCGGCTCCGGCCATTGCTTCGTCATAGGCTTTTTTTACTCTTCTTCGTTCTGTTTGTCTCCTGTTCCTGTGCCTCCTCCCGCGCTTTTGTTTTTTTTCCCGAGTTCCTACCTTCCTTCTTCATGTTCTTCTTCTCTGTAGTGTCCCCTATCTGGTATGGACTCTTGTTAGATTTTCCTAGTAAAGTTCCCCTTCCTATTGTGAGGTATTTTTTCTACTATCTTTTTTTTTATCACAGTCTGTTTACCCCAGGGTACTTGTTAATATAAAGAGGTGTCTTGCATATTTGATAGACTAACGACACCTTCTTCCCACGTAAACCTCACAAAAATCGGACCCATTTCTTCCCTAATTAGTTCTTCTTTTGATCTTTTATAGTGAGAGACAAGTTACCCATAATATAAAAGTATCATATCAAATGACTCAATAGCGTAGTCTGGAAGCCAGATAATTCCAGTTTTTGTTGGCATCCACCCTCAGCTCCTGACATCCGTGTTCTCAGTGTTTCTGGGCACTTAATGTTTTATAAACCATTACATCTATTTTCGATTTATTCTCTTATCTATTCACTCTCACCAAATATCAACATTCCAATAGTCCTATTTTCTCATGCTTTTTGAGTGATATTGTGTGGTCTCTCAGACCCCTTCCCATTCCTTTTGTGGGACGTGGCGACGAGTAACCTAAACCCTCGCCCAAGGCATGGCAAAGCACCTGTGATACAACACTACCTTAGTCGCTTAGTCCCAGATTTTGTATCCAGTGTAGAGAGGATTATACTTTCTTTTACTTTATAAGAGTAAAAAATCTCTAATATAATGCTCAATAAATGATTCAATTCTCGAGTATATCAACAAAAATTAGTTATTTATTTGTGAGCACTACTCGATCTATAGCTACCGGTGAGCCATAAATTGCCCTTATAAAACTACTCATTTTACTTCATGGTTATTATTATTATTTTATATTAACCTAGATTTATATATCTATTTCTGTCAATGTATATCTCATATTTCGTATAACATATAAGGGTTGTTGTTACAACAACTCTCAAGTTCATATCTTTTAGCACTCTCTCTTATTAATAGTCAAAATAAAAAAATAGTATTAGTCTTTATACTTTTGTGTCTCATCGAGGTATTTTAAAAGAGCGTAGTAAGGTTGTTCTCTTGTAGGTATGTTTTGTGTGCTTCTCAACAGATACATTAAATGAGCAGATAACTGCAATACAATGCAGTTCGGTAACCCACAGTGTACTCTCAAATCACTTTAATAAACTCATCAAACCAATATACGTAGTAAGCTTTTTCACCATTACCCTATAACAGTTTAGGATAATGTGGGAATTGACTACACCTAAATTAAAATTAAGGTGATATTCTCTGTATGAAATACTAAATTAGAACATGTCGCGTCGTGCGTAGAAAGTGCCATATGTTTTGGGTGCCCAAAATTTTGGTGGCTAGTGTTTAAGATTCCAAAGGGGGGTGGATGAATAATTTCCCTGAAAGTTTTTTAAAATTTAATATTTTCTGAACTGCATCCAAGGTCTAGAATCTGTATACTAATTCAATAATTATGTTTTTATAGGTATAGATGAATGCATAGCATCGTTGTGTCGTTGTGCTTTAATTAATTACTACTATTAACCACCAGTTGCGGAGTCGTCCACCAGATACCATATATAACAAGGCTACCGGTTTTCAATCCAGATTATTACGTAGTAGTAGACAACCTAATATTTATAGTGAATATAGTGGATATATTAGTAGTCTTATATATATGATACGTGATATAATATATATATAGTTATATATATATTATATCAAATTTATATATAATATTAAGGATCATATGTATGCTAAGAATTAGCTAGAACCAAGCTATATATGTTTATCCAGCTACTGTGTACGTCACTTTTATAAGCTACACTAACTATATAACGATAAATAAGGTTTATATAATTATTGAAATAAAACTTTAACTCTCAATTAAAAAAAAAAAAAAATTTTTCTAGCAATAAAATAATAGTAATAAGTTATAAACAATATAAGACAAAACCAATGAATTCCTCATTATATAATTGCACTTGCCTTATTTATAGTTAGAAAATTATGCTATATGAAATTTATTATTAAAATAGGTCATAATATATTATATATAGTAAATAATCAATTTTGCACAAACGAGACCTTGCACCTTTCCCCACAAAGATAAACAGTTTAGGAATAATCCTATCAAGGTATTATCTTCAATAACTTTAATATTTTATACTTTTTTTGTTAAATTGAAAAGCTTGAGTATAAAATTTTGAAATATTTAAAAAATTTCAAATTTGCCCATTTTAAAAAAGATTTTTTTTAACCTTATATATTAATACAATATTATAAAAAGAAATTTAATATATATTTTATTATATATAGATATTTAAACAATTATTATATATACTATTTTTAAAGATTAATAATACTTAATAATTCTATATATATATAATATAATAATATGTGTTAATTATATATATGGATCAAATGAATTATAAAGTAAAGCAATAAAAGAAATAGAATCTTAATGCTTTATTAGTACTAAATATATATATTATGACTTTTGTTTACAAATAAGGGGTGGGAGGTATCTATTATAATAAAATATTATACATAATATGTATATAAGATATTATTTACTTTTGCTAAGTATCATCAGATTATAAAGTTTGTCTTTAATTACTCTAAATATATCTATTATTTATTATTATAACTATTACTTTCTTTATTTTTAAATTTACAATTTATAAATAAATAAATAATCTAACTAAATTTTATCATAATTAGTGAACCTATGGAAAATTTCATCCTTTAATTCGTCAATCTCATCATTTCCAATTCCCATAATTTAAATTCCCGTGTTTTATATGAATTATTAGATTGTTATTACTTAATTAATTATTTGAAAGTGATTTTACCCCCTATAGGCTATAATATAATATAATAGTTATATTATAATAAATATAATATATAATATATATATATTCTTTCTTCTTCTCTTCAATTCAACCTCCGCTTGCAAACGAACCCCAAGATTGGGGAAGTGCACTGTAACAAGCATTATCGGAAAGAAAAGCTAGGAGACATGACAAAACGTTCGAAAAGAAAGCCCAGCCTTACCGTCAACTTTATACCTTTTAGTTATGGATAGGTTAATTTTATTTAGATAGTAAACTATCAAAAAACAAGTGTAATACACAAGAACTCAAAGAAAACCTATTCATCATCCTTTAGTCAGCATCCTCGCGTACCCGGGAAACCGCGATAAGTGGCGGGGAGTCTATAAAGAACAAATTTGTCGAATATACTGTACCGGTTCAACATACCACAGACATTTGTCTACCACATTTGTGTTATTGAGCTCTTGGGCGCACAAACGCAATCATAATTTGCCCCAAACCATAACATTAAACCCCGCAGCATTCTTCTCTCCTATTCATTGCACCTTTAGTCTTCGCGCTTAAATCCTGCCAAACTCATAAATAATATCATCTCCTCAGACATTCGTTTTCTTCACCGACCTCTCAATCCCCACTTTCTTTCGGGGGTTCTCCCCCAGAACCCGTCGGTTCGCCAACACCCTCCACTATACATCCGCTTAACCAACCGACTTTCATTCATCCTTTCCCCATGAATTTAACTCATATATTTCTCAACATTACATTTCATTTATTTCTCTCATTACGCCTCTGTTGCCTTGTCGACAACGCGACACACTCTCATAAATTTCACGTTCATATCTCATCTTCCACTTAGGTAATTTCTTGCACACCCTAGCCACTCCCCTGGAATCTTGTTTCGCTCTTTTATAGACTAATGTTCCATTCTTAGAACACATATTTTGTGAACTTTATGGGAATCAAATTTAATACATGTGCGGTATTATTGCGCAAGACCTACTTTTCCGCGGTCTTCAACATTTACTCTATTTACATAATATATCATACTATATTCAGGAACAGATTAAATCCGAGATACCCATCTATACCCTATACCGCCATTGTATATGATAGCATCTAGCGCACTCAGACTTTTAATGTTACCCTCTTTGTGTACACATTCGGAAACACAACTAATTATATCTCTGCACAGGCCATACTCTCTGTCCGTGCCTAGTGAATTCAACTAATACTTTCCTTGTACTACAATCCCCACTAACTCTTTTGTCTTTCTCCCGTTTTCTTCCTATTCTTCATATCCACACATCATTACCCTAAATAGTATTTAACTACTCAGAACATGTCTATTGCCATCTCTCAAGTATTGCAAGGAAATTTACTAGTATTTTTGAATCAAAATGAATGATACCATCTAACATATACACTTTACACTCAAACTTGTAAGGAATATTCTGTTCCATCAACTCTCACTCGAATCTCGAGCGTACCCAAGTAAACCTTTACTCGTGTATCCGACTCGCCTATTTATCTTTTTTCAAACTCCACTTCCTTCTTATCAGCTATTATAACAAAATAACACACCTTATGTTAATCACCAATGCCTCCACCTATCCTTTACTTTCACAACTCTCTTCTTTTTCCTTCAGCATTCATGCCCGTCGCACACATGATACTCAATATCGAGATTCCGACCTATGCCAGATAGCCAATAGCGAGAGTTTTAGGTTATTGTGCCCGCCAAGCGTCCTCTCTACACACCCATATTTCGTCACATATCGCTCCTAGTCATCTAACACCATTTCCTTGCCATCCCCACCTCTGATATGATATAGTTAAGTACATAAAATCTCCAGCCAAACTCGCGAATCAGATGTATGCAACAGTTGTAAAATTCTATATCCTATAAGAGGAGAACAGTGAGGACTCCACTGAATAACGCCCACGAGGCTAAACTGTTCCTGCGTAACTTACCCACACAATAATTATTTATCCTTAAAACTCATGTATCAGTACCCAATTGACCACCATAATAATTATTCTTCAGCCAGGAGCGTTCTGTCACTAGTGCGTATCATTATATGTACTGTTCAGAATTTTGCGAAATTTATTTGATGAAGATTTTTGCCTTACACGACCAAATCATTCGATACCATAATATCAACATTATATGACCGTCTCGTGCAAAGTAATCAGCTTTACAACCTATTTGAACACTCTATGCAGTCAAATCAGCCCGTTTGAATCGTCTTGCTTCAAGTAACACTCATATGAAAAAACCACTAATCCTTATGATATATAACAATCACTACCTCTTTCTTCCCTGCATGTGTGCATACTCACTAACATTGTTTGTTTTTTCGTTAGCTCAAAATCGCGTGTTCAAATTGATTGAATCCACATGTATTCTCTTACTAACCACTTCCGCTAAAACCGCACACTTAGATTTCTTTCTTTGGCTAGATCGGGGAGAGACCCTCTCTCAGCTTTTTTTCACTTTCGTCAGCGCACCTGCTGTCTTTCTCGTGTGTTACCTAAGCATAAACAACATTCACGTCAGAAATAAACAAAACTCCTTTCTCTTCCATAACGCGCGACCTATACCTGCAACTATGAAATCGTCATAGTGTGCGCCACATGACTATATTTCTACTCTCATGTTCCCCCCCTTTTTCTCCGGCTTATTATACCTCCGATTTCATCCATTTTACGATGAAAAATATAAAGTTTGCATAGTTACAGATTAATTCACAGCAGCAGCTTCTTTATGTGAATGTCGAGTCACTAAAAGTCCTTAGTCCTTTTACTCAAAAATGATAATTACCTCTCTCGCCTCATACCTGTGCTCTCAAAATGGCACATTTGGAAGAACTCTATTGATAAACCCCACTATATCTCCAATCCAATAAAGACGCCATATTATTTATAACTACCATTCACATCCACTCTCTCCCAATATATGTTCCATATATCTCATTTCTGCGCACCATTCTTCGCCTTCCACTCGACCTACGAGTTGTAGTATGATCGACTCTTCACTGAGGTAATTATTTCATCTATACGAACTCGCAGATTTACATTATCTCAATATCACTTTCTCAACACTCGCCCCTTCCATACCCCCTATTTATCTTGATAACCTCGTTGACTATACATAATAAACAACTAAAACATCCCCAAACTATACGCTGTATTCCTTCTGTGCACCAATTCTTTGCGAGAAAGTCCTCTCTCTACATAAAACCACACACTCATGGCTCAATTGAACACGTGTCTTCTATTAGCATGATGTGAAATATCTGTGCAGATTTTTCATACAGTGATCTTTGAATCTAGACAGCTTCTACTAGTTACTGAAAGTTTGTGACCTAAAGGCAAGGGGGGTCCTCAAAACTCATTTTGGGGTTACGAACCCAAATTCGGAATCTATGTCTTGAAACATATATTAACACACATCAATTGACTCAATATGCAACTGGAGCCAGAATTCGTTACGGCTCCCAAGTCGCAAATCGGCTCCGGGCTCATTTGCATGATCGTGCATATTGTATCTTTTTTTTTCAACTATCTTTTTTCACATCTCATTTCCTTCCTCTTCTATCCTCATCTCTCTCTCTCTCTCCAATGGTGTCTCATTAATCTTCATATATATTCTTCTTTGTTAATAGTTACACATACTCTTTTCTTTATCTCTCTTATTTCATTTTCAGTCTTTTGAAAGTCGCCCTATTCTATCTAAGGCGAGGGTACATTTGCACCACTCCTCTATTTCGTTTTCGAGTTATTCGACCACTCTCATCACCACTATATCTCTGACAATGCCTTTTTGCTCCTTTGTGCACCATATAAACACACATAATCAAAAGATTACTCGACATTTATGCAGCATAGTTGCCATAGCCCCTACATTCCAGTCCTCGGGTATCTACTGTCCTCCCCTTATTCCTTCTTCCAAATTCATTTACCCTGTTTTTCTACCTACGTATAATACACCTAGTATGTAAATTTCTTTTTTTTCCCTCCTTATATAATTCCAAGCATCTTCTTTTGAAACTCAATTTCATGCTCATTGGCTTTTTACCACGCTTCTTTTTTACCTTAACCGCTTTCATCACATTATAAAATATTATATATAAAATAATATATAATACTATAATTATAATAATATAAAATATTATATTAATAATAATCATCCTCCAAGCTCCAGCTCCGGGTATACTATGTGCTTCGGCATTAATGTAAAACTCTAATTATACTCTAATTTTATATCATGATTATTCTACTTCTTAATTCACTCATCCAAATTATTGCATACATTCCAAGTCCTTTTCACTGATTATTTTGAGGGGGTCATCAGTTAACCCCCTTCATATCCTATTTGGATCGTAGGTATCAGACTCATAGTGAGGTAACCTCGTGCCAGGCAGCTCACCTATATATCTAACAACCAACTATGAGTAATGCCCTCAATTGATAATTAAGAGTTGAAATTCCTTAACTAGAAAGACCTTGCGCATAAACTTCAACATACTATATGAGACCCGCTCTCAAAGCCACCGGTATTTGCCAAAGCCCCTAAGGGCCCTTGCTCCTGATGAACAAAACTTTAAAATAAAATTCTAGTTGATATTCGCGTTTTTCATAAATGTTAATTATACCAGGATGAAGTCGAAATTATCGCTAGGCTATCAACTATAAAAAACATCATATTCGAGGTAGCATCGAGAGAACATCCACAAGTCTTCCACGATACAAAGGTGAAGGAATTCAACTTTGAAACTACTTATGCTCCCTCGAATAAAATAAAAAAAAGGGTGTATACATGACTACTAATTAATTACCTAGTATTCCAAAATTGACCGGGGTGTAGGCGGCCTCTACGTGATGCCATCACTCATTTATAACTCCAAATCCTTTCAAATAATATAAGCAAGACGAATAATAAATACCCGTAGGAAAATGTTAATCCTACCTGGTATACTAGGTTCTCGGTTATCTCGGCTTTCATTGGAACAATTAATCATATTACTACTCTTTTAGTTCCAGAAATATACAAAAAAAAACCCACCATTCGCCTGAAGTCAATTTGGTGTTCAATGTTGCCTCACCCTGCTCATATTTTTAAAATAATACACATAAAACTAGGAAATGTGCCTGTTGCGATAGCATTTTGTTTCGGTCATATAAGGCTCGTAGACGAACGGTAAGGGTAATTTCATATTAGCAGCCATACGTCTTCTTTGAAGACCAGAGAGAAAGAAATACTCCGTACCCTTTAAATGTTTTTTGTCAGTCATCCCATTTTTGGAGCAAACGAATGACATGGTTAATTATGTGTATAAGGAAAGTTTGTTTAAAAATACTTTTTACTAATGGATAAACGGTGCGACCTCCGCACCCGAAGTATTGCAACTCCAGATGGTTGAGAAAAGTTCTCCAAGACCAACAATTTAAAAGACATTGTCCTGACAACCAACAATTTATACCAGAAAGATTGCTTTGCTATTACTAACATGTACAGTACATTTCGACAGTTTTCCAGTGTCGCGGCTTAGAAAGTGTTGGTATATTGAAAAGAGAAAACAACTTCTTGTTACCCTATTGTATCACTATCCAACGTAGTGCAAGGTAGTTGACCAAACAAATATTCGTGCAAGAGTAGCTGGTTGTGTCGGAATGGATGCAAACAGAAAATTCCGACAATCCTCACCATTAGCAGAAAATATTGTTTCCCGATGATGGCAAACTTTCCAAGACGCCATTATCGAACTTCCAAACATCACATATGGGCTTCATTTTGAGGAATCCACATGCAATAGTTGAAAAAGCCGCACTCAACACCAGTTTTCATTGAATGTATTGGGTCGAAATTGTTGGCGACCATTTGATTAGTCCATTCTTTTTACCAGCGAGCCTTACTGGAGACGTTTTTATCGCATGACGGAGACGTTGAACATGACTTGCCTACACTACTGGAAGACGTCCCATTACAATTAAGAAATCAAAAATGTAGTTCATGCACACGGCCTCCAGCTCAACTTCAGTTTTAGTTGGTCTATGAAGGGGTATGGTGGGTTACATAACTCATGTTAGGAGCATCTCATAGCCTACCTTTACGTAACTATTTCAAACACGGTTAAATCCTACCGCGTTGGTAAATAGATCCACCGCCGGAAAGTTCGGTACACAACTTGGCTCCTCCCTCCATCGACGTGTGTCTTACCAGAACCTCAATAGCATTTGATTTTTCTTCTTTAGGGGTAATACCAGGAGCCATGTCACCTGAACGATATTTGGTTTAGTGTACAGGCAACAGTTTGGAAAGTCCGAATAATAGGTTCGCAGTAAATCGCCATCTTGTGATACAATCGGATACACGCACGGTTATTGGAAACGTTGTCTGTTCCGCCAATCAATGCCGTTCCCGAATAGAGCCGTGTATTTGGCCGCTGGAGGTGCTCCAGTGTTATTCTCTCACTTTGTTATATCCTTTACGTGCACTGATTGGCTTTTCGTACTAATTCTATGTATATTTTTCTGTGCTCAGTAAATGGTAGTATGCTTAATTAGGACTTGTGCTAGAATCAATTAAATAAATTGAGATAGATGGAATTTTGTTAGTAAACCAGGCTGTTCCAGCCATTACTGTCTTAATCAATCACTATGTTTAGTTCTACACATTAATTCTGAATTGTGGTTTTATGCTTTAATGTTTAAATTCAACGAAATTGTTATCTTACATTTAACAACCGTGCATTAAAAAAAAAAAAGAGAAGATTATAGCATAAAATAACGTTTCGGTGAAATGGTTTTGACACATATTATCTATATTTATGCAAGATATCATATATATTTTTTTTCGCAATATTAACGTACACGTGTTAACAATTAATTAATTAATGATAAAAGATAGTGGCAGTATTGTGATAATTATAGTTAGATAAAAATATAAATAGATAACAATTAATATATGGAATCTCCAAATATAAATTAAAAAATAATAAAGCATTTTTTTATGGATTAGTTCCAAAGTTATAATTGAGATGGAGAATTCTGCCTCATATATAACAAATTTATCCCTTTCCTACAAAACTTTATTTAATATATTACCTAATTCCTCTAACAAGTATACAACTAATATTTTATTAATATATATATATAATCATATTTAAACTTTTTTTATATGTAATTTTATAATATTATTTGAGATAGTAAACGTCGTAAACAAAAAAGATTTTTACTATATTCGACAATCAAAGTCTCTCATACGTCCCTTATGTTATACTCTCCTTTCAGTTCGGTATATGCCTCCATAAGTAATGTTGATTAGGTGGTTATATATATATACTTACATTACTGTTCATATATAGGATGATCGTTTGTTCTGGTTTGTGATACAATATACTTTCCCAGGTTTATATCTAGTAATTATACTTGTGCATTTATTTAATCTTATCTGTAGCGTGAATCTTCTTTTACACCTTATGTGTAATTCCCGTGATATTACTAGTCATAGCTTATCATGACCTGGTATTATATTATGGTATAAGATATAATCTGGTACAATATAATATTCTGGTATAAGATAAAATTTTCTTTACTGAACTACTTCTAAAGAATAAGTGAAGTCTTCATCTAAGCGTCCTTTAACATATCCTTTTTATCCTTTTATACTTTCTTACTTATTATTATTCTCACTCTTGTATTTGTTGCCTAAGCACCTACTTTTTTTCACTAACAGGTAGTGAAATAAGTAGTTTATAACGTAGCAATTAATAAATAATGAAAGTATATAATTTTCTTAAACCCTTACTCCCTCTATATTAATACTTATATATTTAATATAATTACACGTCAAAATATGTATATAATGTCTTTAGATAATATAGATTAACGGTAAAGAAGTATTACTGTCTGTTCTTATATACTAACATTCACAGCTTCACTCTTTGCCCAAGATTAGGGGAGTAAACAAGGTTTGCGTTATAACTCGAAGATAATCGGAAAAACGAAAAGCCCTCGAGTCGCTAGCGAGAACATGACAAACGTTTTTTCGAAAAGAAAAGCTCCCAAGCTCTTACCGACCCATTTCTTCTTTAAAACGCCCTCCACTTGTATTGTATTGACCCTTAATTAAGTGAGAGCTTCGATAAACAAGCTCACATGTAAAATCCTACTCTCCATACGATTTTTCTTAAATTATATCACAAATAAGGACCGAACGACCGGACACCTTCATCTATACAAGTGATAAATAATCGTCAATGTATAAGTAGTTTACTCTACCCATTAGACACGAGTCTTGTAAAATTGTGCCTATAACTAATGCCACTCATATACAAAACCCTCTGCCATTTTACTCACTATACTTCAATTGCACCTTACTTTCTACAGCTACTGACCAAACATACAGTGTTTCTCTCTCTTCAGATCATGTAATTTTTATGATTAAAATTATTAATTCTTAAAAACAATGGTAAAAATACTAAATTAATACGAAAGTAGTAATCCGCCACCAAAAATGCTACGGCGAGATAGAGACTCATCAACACATGTTCTGCCTATCGGTTTCTCCCAGGCCCCTTAGGCTGCTGAGGAGTACTCGCAACATCAACGTGATCCACTTCATCTAATCGTGTCTTTAACCAAACTTCCCTCCAGGATCTTTCATTTCATCCTTTCTCACAACTTTCATCATGTACCAACCCATATCTCAAAATACTGTTACACTTTATTCTCTTACGACTCCTTCACCCCTCCCTTTCTTCAAACCACATGCGTGAAGTGATCTAGAAATACGCGATTCGAATATTATCACGGCATTCCACCTGATGGGATATCTTTTAATTCTTTTTCAATCCCTTTAGTGCATGCCCTCTTTCATATCGTCCAATTCTCTCCAAAAACACCTCTCGAGCAGAATTTTGGATCATGAATTCTACGTATCTTCTCTTCTTTATTCCAGGACCCTTGCAGATCTGCCTCCTGGTAGCTTACCCCTAGTACGAAAATAACATCTAACATTCTTTGATTCCAAACTTTTACATTTCTCAGATCAAACTTACCCTCATGTAAGACTCTATACCGGCATCGAAGAATTAGTCCCAGTGTGTCTGATTTCTCCACCATACTAGATTTTTATTTGCGATCAGCCACCTCCTTCCTTGCCTCAAATTCACATATCTTCTCCTCATTACTATCACTTCTCCTGTCGTCATCCATATACCGGCCTTCTCATTATTTTCCTACCCTATACCTAAAAGATTTCTAAAAAATCAGATCATACTTGCTCCAGGGTGTATACACTCATACCGTCTAACCAATAAACTCACACTGGGGACTGTCCTCACTCACAACGCCCTAGCTTCTTTCATCTACTGCATTTTGCTTTCAAACCCTCCTATTATCTTTTCCTACGGCAATTGCCCAAAATTTCTCCTCCTTTCCACCATTGATCTCTACCTCCATCAATCTTCTCTCTGGCTCAGCTTTCACAAGGACCAGCCAGTGACGCAACACATCATCCCCCGCACGAGTTTCATCAACATACAACTACAGGAACGGCACGCCGTGCCACTGCCCTATCCTTCTTCATCATCTTTAAGCACCATTTCCATTAGGCGAACTCGTAAATGCCATTTCATCCCCACCTTCGAATTCTTTTAAGTAACAAACCCACATCCATACAACTACAACGCATCTTTTGCTACTATACCCAAGGAGTGAATCAATTCAAACACCAACCTCTTTGTCTCACTCCGCTCATATAAATCCTAAAACCACCATCTCAGCCTATTGGTCTACCATGTCTCTATATTCGCCCTTCCACACGTCTCTTCACTGCTATCGTCAAGAGCATAATTTCCTTGACTTTCGAGATCCCATATTCAGAATAAGTGCCTCTCACCCACCATCCCCCACTTTCATCCGCACATCTTTAGATCAATGACCATTAAAAGCTCTGTCTGTCCCTATTAGAATATCTATACATCATTCGCGCTCCTGTGGATGTCGGGTAAAATTCTGTCATTATACCCTCTAATAACTTGATTCATACATTGTATATTCTCTCTAACAATACTATCCACGTGTACTATTTTCTACTAATCTCACGTTTGTTTCTTCAATGTAAGTATTGCATTTAACCCATCACTCTCCTCACCAAATCCTTAGAAAGGGCGCAACCCTGATGTTACTTTTCCTGAAAAATCAGTCCCTCAGTCACCTCTCGACGCTGAACTCTATTCGTATCTCATATATAAATTACCAAAGTGCCTACTTTACTCAACCATCTTCCCTACTTTTCAACTTATCTCATGATTAATCTACAATTCTCTGTTTCATTATACTCTCGTCCGCGTTTACGTTATTTTATTATTCCATTATCCTCCTCCCTATTTGTGTGTATCCCGTAATCTCATCTCTCTTCTCCTCTCTATCTTATCCCTTTCAAGCAACGACGAACGGGTCCTTTCCATTGCGGTATATAATATTTTACTCTCCTCGCTCTTCAGAGGTCGGGGTAATGGTTACCATGTATTACCGTCTTAATTCCCTTTCCAATATCTCCCCCTTCGGCATTCCTTGTACATACTCTATTCTGATCCTTCTGTGACACATATTACCCTTGTATCCCAAAATATCCAATATCAATCAAGATTTAAAATTACAAATTAGTTATACTGTTTCGTGCATAATTCTCACTAGTAATTTCATCTTTTATACTGCAAGAAGCCCATTTACCATTCTCTCTTACTTTTTCTCTCACCACCCTACTTCTCCCATTTACGTCACTCGCTACTTACTAATAACCTCATTTTCCCCTCATACCTTTGTATTTCCTTTCCCTTTCAACTTTTTCGTGCCGCTCAAAACCACAATCTAACTCTCCGCAAATACGTTACAAACTAGTAACACATCTTCATTACCGTATTAATATCTCTGCTAGATTTTTTCCAAATTAGTTTCTCTTCTCTCAACGTCCCCTCACATTTCTCATTCTTCTGTCCTTAGTACCAAAATGCTAACCATACCCTTATTCATTAATATTAAGCAGGAATTCCCTCTTATCTTCTTAATTCACTTAAATAACTTTTTCTCGCTCTTTCTTCGAGAAGGATAGCTTTCCCCCTCTGTTTCTTTCCCTTCTGTATGTCACCTCCTTTTACGAGTTAGCCTCCTTTCAATACTCGTGCATATTTAGGCTCTTGCTTTCTGCCTACGTATACACCTCGTATTAATTCTCATGTTCCTATTTCTTCTGTGTACTGCCTCCTCTCTCCTTATATAATTAATCCCCAGACAATGCATTCTACTTTTTGATGAAACGGTTCATTCATTTGCTATAGGTCCTTAAGGGTATCTTCGTTAGCGTACATTTTAACCACGCTTCTCTCTTTTACCCTTTCAATTCCGCTTGTCAGTTTCTATTTTGCATATAAAATTACGTTGTCTATATATATATATATATTATAATTATTTTAATTTGAATGGCTATAATAATACCGCTAGTTATATATTCGTCTAGTCTTAGAACCGAACAGAGATACTCATAAATATATAAATAATACTCATATACAGTATTATTATATAATTATTCCTCTTACATGTTATATATAAATTACTTTTATATATAGATTATTATATTGATACCAAATTTATATGCTCAATACTGTTTAGATTCGTGTCATAGTATCGATGGCGTATTCGTTAATATTGCGAAAAAATTTAGTATGATATCCTTTAAATTATAAGATAATACTGTGTGCTAATAACAATTTCTCACCGAAAACGCTCTAGTTTCCACATTAATCTAACTCTCATGAAAGTGTTATGTGGAACATACAGTCTGATAAGTATTCCACTCGCCGTCTCGTGCCACACTGCTCACCCTTCGGGTTTAAATCTTACTATAAGATATATTGTAAAAGTAGTCTTTTTATTATTTCCCTGTTGTTTTTCTCCATTCTAAATAATAATCCCCCCTACCTGTTATTAACTAGGGATTTAATGTAATTATTCTCGCTTTCATTTCGTTATTACAATTATACATAACCCCGCCAGTACTTTGAGGTCCCGCGCGCTCAAATTGTTGCTGCACTGCTAGTGTGTCTTGCTTTATCTTTTGATAACCTTGATTGTTACACAAATAGTGAACATTGTGGATTGATTTGTTCTACTAGTCAGTCCCGAAACGTAATTATCCTTTTACGGACAGGTACTAGTCTTTCTGTTTTTATCATTTCGAAATAGCAAGGAACCGCCTTTCTTATCGATTTCTGTTGATAACGAAAATTCCTAAAGTCGTGTCTCGATCCCGCAGTCGAATACTATGCTTGTGGCAGCGTGCCTCCATCCAACTTGTCAATAGGCAAACTATAGTTGTTTAAGAAAGACTTTCTAATGGAAACGAGGACCGCGACGTTCGTTACCCTCCATTATTCAACCTTCTCAGAAACTCGAGTCTCTAGTACAGAAATTTTCTCCTCTCTCCACAACCTAATAAAAGAAGGTAGTCCTACCCACACTCGTCCCTATAAAAAGAAATGCATCTATGTCTTTATGTCCCTCCCACATCTTTACTACCATGTTAACGTCTCTATGACCTGTTTCAGGGTTCTGTGTATTGTAAAATCATAACTTCTGTACGTGTATCATAAATTACCATCGAAGTGATTTTAGTACGGCGGAAATCTGCAAAGGTTTATTTACTCATCTGACTAATTCCTCCATGCTTGAAAGAGTCCTTTGTGTCGATGAGTTGCAACGCTGCGCAAATTGCGATACATATCTGCTTCCTAATTTATATGGCAGTAAATATGGTTACGATGAGGCCAGCTAACTTTCCAGATTCGAATCCTCGATATGTAACACTGTTCACAACAATACATATTATCTTCATGGAGAATTACATACATAGCAAATAGGTTCGCTCTGCTCTACCGTGACAATTTCAACAACAGTTCTTCATTTTCTCGATACTGTTAAATGTGCGTCTACGACTCTGTTGGAGGGACTCTAATACTTGAGTTCAGTCTTTTGTTTTTACCCTCAGCGACGGCTTACCTCGTTACGCGTGTTTCGTTTGTGCGGCCTCACATATTCAATTTTTCACTATGACTTTCCTATCGTATACATACTTGAGGAGAAATGACATCCCTTATTGATCCAATTAGATCCAAATGTAGTTTCATGAGCATCCCAAACCCTCGGTTCCATCGCTTAGGCATCACATTTTACTGTTTTTTAGTTCCTCGTAAACACTCATATTCTATCTTCCCTGTACAGTTCCACGCTGTTCGTCTTAATTACGATTACAGATCGCGAGGACGGCATCAACCCCTTGGTCGTCCAGCGCGTCCTCCAGACCTAAACATGGACATTTTGTGATTCTCCTTCTTGTTGGAGGTACCCCATACCCATGAAACGAGTGTTGTTATACCAGGAGCAACGTGGTGAGGAAAGGGAGAAGGGAAATTTGAAAATTGTTAATTTTATATTCTCACCTACTAGTTGCAGCAGTCCCCTCCGTCGATCTATCAGATTGAGAGCATACATTACATCTTTTCAAAGAATAAGAGCCATTACACTGACAAGTGCGCTCTTTTGGAGTAGCCTCAGCTCTTATGTTTTTAAAAGAAGAATTAGATAATGAAAAAGTTCCTCTGTTCAAGTCATTTAACGTAATGGCAACAGGATTGTGAATGGAATAAGGTCGCCTTCTTTCAGTTCTTTCGTTCCCGGTGGACGAATTTGCATATGTTTCATCTGAAAGAAGGGTAGAATTTGCAATGGGATTTGATTGCACAGACATAGAGGTCTCTTCATTTCTTTCAATCTGCAATGTATTACTTAGAGAGTTTACTGTTGAACGATGGGACGCTATATTTCTATGAAGATTGTTACCCTGAGAGTCACGAGAGGAATTAAGCTGAACCATCAATGGATTAAGAGAGGGTAATGGTCCTTCTTGTATAGCTCTATCATTAGCCATCACTTCACTATATGGTGGAGGGGCATCTCCAGGTTGAAAATAATAAGATGGAGGTTTCCAACGGTTGTATGCTGGCATGTGACCATCAAGAAAGAAGTCCACATGATCATTTCCAGTCAAGTACACAGCATTGTGACAGCAAGGATTGTTTCGGCAAGAGTCATTAGGCAAACTACCAAACCCATCAAGGTGATCCTCAAAATACTGGTGCTGGGCAACTAAAAAACAAAAATATCAAAATGAAAAATATAATAAAATAATAAATATAATAATAATATAATAATAATAATCAATAATAAATATATAATATATAATAAATAAATAATATTATTATTATTTTTTTTGAGTTGATGTACAGGGACCACCACAGCACACAGGTCATGCGGCTATACCGTATCAGCAAACCAACAAAGGGGGAAGTCCCAAGCAAAACGACATAAAAATCGTGCTTTGAGAATTAAATCTTATAGAGGATGTTTAAATCACACAGGAAGGCAAACACGCAGTCACTTCGGAAATGAGAGGATTCAGAGAGGATACGGGGCAAGGCGGTGTTGGACAGGAATAGTATGCAAACCAGGGAAAACGTACGTCGGAAGGAGAAAAGGGCATTCAACCCACAACACATGCAAATTGGAAAGGCGGCAACGAGACGCAGCAAACGGTACAGATGGTTCTCATCCTGCGGACATGAGACATATGGGTGATTGGCATGACCTATTCGCAAACGAGCCAGGACTCACATCCAATGGCCGCACATTCTCCTGCAGAGAAAAGGACCAGTGGCCAATGAGGGGTTTGACTGTACATAGCTTGGCGCCACAGATATCCTCCGACGCAACAGCTGAAGCAAAGAAGGTAAACTGCGACGATGATATTAATAACATCAGGGAAGCAGAAAGGCGTCCCAGTCGCAAGGCAGGAGGAAGGTATTGAACATTTGCAGTACATTGTTCGCTGCATATTTAGCTTCCCTGTAGGCTCGCTCGTTCCCCGGAACACCACATGGGAAGGGCAAACAGAATGTACACAGTTATCCCTGCACATAACAGCAGAGGAGTCTCTAGGTGGTAGCAACAAGGGGTTTTATCGAAACGGTCAAGCACGCTTGAAGGGCAACTTCTGGAATCGGAGATTAGTGTTCATTACCACCTGATGGGAAGCCCGCCAACTATGAACTGCATAGCCGCCGCAACCAGTTTCGGGCAGCAAAAACGAGGTAAGTGTGCTGAGTGTGAGGACGATTAAAGTCGGGAAAAAACGCCGGATGCTTTCACTCCCACATCCGTTTTGGAGATGTCAAGTATAGACAGCGGCCGAGTCCCAGTGAAACCTCTGTTAATGGGACAGAAAAGAATCCCTCAACGTCTTCGGGTGTGCATCAACTTTCGTTAATGAATGTATCCCAAAGCATACAACGGGGGTGGAGAGACCCATGTTCCAGAGGAAGTGAAAGAATACTGCATGACACCTCGGAGGGGTAGGTCAATGAAACGAAAGATGGATTTACAATCCAGCAAACGGCCAGTAGCCAAGGATTGTGGGGACGCGTCATGACAGAAGGAAGCCGTGGATACGGAACCTAAATACTGAGGAACAGGAGCACATTGAGCCGTTTTCTCCGCAGAGACAGGTCTCACTCAGCCTCCATCCAAGTTCACCTTCAGTGAAGATCGAAAAGCTCAGTCGCTATCTGCAGGCCCTCGTCTGAATTGGGTCAAGAAGACGGAGGTTACGACTGGAAAAGTCTGCCCATAAATGGCACAAACATAGTCCAGTTTAGGGTCCGTACCAGCATGATGTAAAAATGGAGCATGCTCTTTCTGTCGCACCTCCAAGTCTTAGGGTAGAGGTGCCGCAAAAGATCCAACGAACGACGGCACACTAGTTTGAGATGAGTAGCTATTCAGGCAGTACGTAGAAGTTCATCGAGAAGTAGCCCGAGATCTCACCGAGAAACCAAGTAGAATGGAGACATAAGAGGGTCACGAAGGAAGCGTACTCACACGACTACTACGACATGGATATTTTCTGAAAGCATGCTTCGTTTCGAATGTAGAGAAGTGAAACAACAGCTTCTCCCATCGGAAACCGCTGTCACTGGACAGCTGAAGCGACGCTCCAATAAAGGAACCCCACCTGGCGAAGGGACACATATACATGTAACAGTTGTTCCTGCACCTAACGAGCAGAGGAGTCTTGGATGGTCGAGACTAAGGGGTTTTCTCGAAACCGTAAAGCAACTTTGAAGAGCAGCTCTTGAATCGAGAGAATATGTGTAAATTTCCCACTGATGGGAAGCCGCCAACCTTTGAATGCCATACGCACACAACCAGTTCGGCAGCAATACGATGGATCGAAGGTGGAGGATGTGAGAGACGATAAAGTCGGGAAAAAAACAGCCGAAGCTTTCACTCCCACATCCGTTTTGGAGTCTGCAGTATAGAAACAACGCGAGTCACAGTGACTCTGTTGCGACAGCCGAAAAAGAATCCCCAACGTCGCCCGAGTGTGCAATCCTTTTGTTAATGAATTATCCAAAGCCATACAAAGGGGGTGGGAGAGCCATGTCCAAGAGGAAGTAATTGAAAGAATTTACTGACACCTCGGAGGGGTCGGTCAAAACGAAGAGGAATTTACAATCCCAGCAAACGGCAGTAAGAAGGATTGTGGGGGACGCGTCAGTGACGCAGGGACAACCAGAAGATATAGGATACCTGAATGCGGAGACAGGAGCCAGGCATCTTCGCAGAGACAAGTAATCACACCAGCCTCCACCTCCAGGTTTTCACCTTCGGTGAAGATCGAAAAGCATTACAATAGTCGCATTTATATCGTAAAATTATAAGAAATAGGCTTGTAGGATTTTCCCAACTCTGGGCAAAATGGTGTGTTACTGTTGGTTCTGCTGAGTATGCATCTCAGTGTGCGTTGCATGAGTCATCAAATCTTTAAACTCAGCTAGCTGCATTTCTCTATTAAAATGCACTATAAGGATTAATTGTAAAAGCTGAAACATTGAATCTAACAGATTGCATGCTACACATTGTGAACCAAGCCCACGGAAAGGGTAAGATAAATCATGACTTGTTAGATGTTAAACTTGATATTATGATTCAAAGAGTTAATTGAATGCTAAGCAGTGGGTTCACACTTGACAGCCCGATTACATTAAAACATATTGCTCCAAGTATGGAAGTCTGCATTCCCAAGACAAAGTGTCAAGGTCGTTTGCATTACTAGTCAACTTTTCTTGCAAAGCATGCAGAGCACCTACTTGAAAAGTTTAAAAGAAACATTAGCACATAATGAAGTAATCATCATTATGGATTTTGCAGAAAACTATGCTTTTATTGTTCAGGATGCTGTTCAAGGTTATCACTGGGAAAACACCCAAGCCACAATTCATTCATTTGTTATCTATTATGGTGGAGGCCAACTTAAGTCCATTAGTGTCTGCATGATCAGCGACTGTCTACGCCATGATACTGTTGCTGTCCATGCATTTATAATGAAATTGATTGATTGGTTAAAAATAAAAATTACTGAATTAAACACATACATTACTTTAGTGATGGTTCCAATGCTCAGTACAAGAATTTAAGAAGCTTTATAATTTGTTTCCATGAAGAAGAATTTGGAATTACAGCAGAGTGAACTTCTTTGGAACAGGTCATGGCAAATCACCTTGTGATGGAATCGGAGTCACTGAAAGGTTGACATTCCTCTGCAAGTCTCAGAGGTCTGTTCATAGCATCTTCTAAACCAAAAGATATGGTTCAACTTCTGTGCTGAAAATGTGAGGAGATCAAATTTTTCTATTTCTAAAGAAAATTTGAGAACATAAAGCGCATCAGCCAGGCCGATTTACAAAGGTCATGCAATTGATGGTAACGAGGAGGCAATTCATTTTATACCATTAGTAACAGGGACAATGAGTGAGTGTCACAGCACTCAAGTCCAAAATGATTCTGCTGCTTTGTAGCCACGTTTTTCAAAAAATGCTGGAAAGCATTTCACTGTTGTAATCAATTGGTAGAACTACAATCCAGGTATATGTGCTGTAGCTAATTGCATGGATGATAATTCTATAGTGGCCCTGGCAAGGCAGCCCACACTTAATTCAGGGTAATCAGCGGACTCCCCATGTATCACCTCTTGCATCCCCTCATGGTCATTTCTGTTCTAAAGATTGTAGATGTAAGTCCTGCGTTAGACTACATGCGGATCCAGAGATCAATCAATCAAAAGTTACTAGGAAGTACTATCATACTACAACTGGAGACCTATCATTTATTCAAACAAGCAATTCA
This sequence comes from Trachelipus rathkii, assembly GCA_015478945.1. Taxonomy (NCBI): domain Eukaryota; kingdom Metazoa; phylum Arthropoda; class Malacostraca; order Isopoda; family Trachelipodidae; genus Trachelipus; species Trachelipus rathkii. The sequence goes on from JABUQX010039600.1 coordinate 34,293, forward strand.
CATGCAAAATTGAAATACAATTTCACTTCATATATAATGATAGACCTACCCATCTTAATCGTTATTACGTTGCATTAGTTCTATCCTAGGTGTCCTTCCAGATTTGCATTAAATGTGAGTGCGCAGATTTCTACCATTCGGATTCATACAAATTGGGCGGCGGATATCAATTTCTTACCAAAAAGCGATTTCACCAAACCGTGCTGCAATTAAATGGTGAATAAATACATTTTTGAAATTATTTTATTCCCTCATGAAAATAAAAAAACACCTCAATGAAAGCTCCTCTTTCTAATGAAAAAAAAAAAATCGAACATGGTACACCTGAGATATATAGCCCTAAACCCCAAAATGCTGCAACAAACATAAATTTTTAAAAAATTGGATGTGGAATAGCTATGAACTACAAACCAATGTATCACACAAATGATTTTCTCTTACATGTCATAGACTACATTCAATCACAAGTTTAAATTCCGTTCCTTAAGTATACCAGAACCTATCTGGCCAAACTTCAACATTCAGAAATTGGAAAATTGTTTTTTCATCAATTTTGTAGAGGGATAGCTCAAAAGGAACAAAGATGAATCAAAGTCTCAATAACTTCTGCTCCTGCGCGAGTTACCTCACCAGTACCGCTCCACACATTATCGCCTAGGTTTGATAAAGTAAATTCTAAAATTAAGATCAAAATTGCTATCTTGACACATGACCTCAAGAACCGAAAGTCATCACACATCCTTTGAGGCGACATAAAAACGGAACCAATGCAGATATGGAACCAAAATTTTGCACAGCTTCATCAAATACATTAAAGAATATTATTGTAAAGTTTCATCAATTTTGAAGGTAAGGTGGGGACGATTTCCAAATCAGGTACACTTGACATGGAATGACCCATATATACGAGTATATTTTCCAATACGATGAATTATTTGAGGAGGTTAAAAGCAAGTGTGTAAGGGACAAAACTTAAAATTGAAATCCGTACAGAGAGATTAATCAAGTATGAAATGTTTGTAGGCAACAAAACATTAAGTGATTCAGTTGGTCTATGCTGTGTGGTGATAGTTTTAATTTATTATAACACATACTATTTTTCTGAGCAATGACTTTCAATCAAATTCATTTCCACTAAACTGGAACTTTATGTCATTTACTCCCTCTTGCTTTCAAAATAATAATAATAATAATAATCATAATAATAATAATATATAAAATATATAAATAATAATAATAATAATAATAATAATAATATCATATAATATATAATAATAATATAATAATAATATAAATAATAATTAACCATATGTTATAAAATAATTAATATGCAATTCAAAATTTTGAAGGCCATAACTAAATTTTCACATTACTATATGTATATTAAATAATTAGATCCTGTTGGATACTACTAATTTCCTAGCTTTCCTGCTAAGTCGGTGAAGGAGATAGCAAGCGCTAGTGACAATTGCTGTTATCGCTGAGCACCATTCTTAAACAAGTAATAGGGGATGTACCCTAAATCTTTCATGGTCTTGTTTCTTGTTGGCAAGATAATTCATAAGACAATAAAAGTCCACATGAATCTCCAAAGGGAATGATTTTGCAGTCTGAAGAAGGGGTCATGAAAATCAGTTATTATTGAACTTAATAAGGGTTATAAAGATTGATTTCCCCTACACAAGTCAAACTTAAATATATTAAGTGACATGAGACTGATCATCAAAAGGACAAGAATTTTAATCCAGAATAATTCTTAACTCTATAATAAATAATAATAATAATAAAATATACTAATAATAATAATGCAATAATAATAATAATATAATAATAAAAAATTTTTAAGTAATATATATAAGATATATATATATATATATATATATATATTATATATTATATATATATATAATCCTATATCTATATTATATATATATATATATAGTATATATATATATATATATATATATAATATTATATATATATATATCTATATATATATATAAATATATCTATAATATATATATTTATATATATATATATATTATATATATATATATATATATATATTTATACTATATATATTATATATATATATATACTATATCTATAAAACAAAATAGCTCCTCAGGTAATAGAGGCAGAGCTTTACCTTTAGTATTATGGGTATATAATGGCTCTTGTACAATTACTGAATGAAAATTAAAAATAAAGGTCCCTGACCCTAAATAAAACCTTCAACCTTGAATAAGAAAAAAATTATAAAACCCAGTGGTCGGTTTTGATGTTTTTTTTCAAGGCGGGCTTTATTGAAAAAACCCATTGGGAACAACTCAGTTGTCCCCAATCATGCCAACCCTGAGGTATAGTGGTGAGATTGTTGGGAATCGATTGGCTGGGAGACCAAAGAAAAAGTGGATTGACTTGAGTATAACGAATGTCTGAAGGAGAGAAATGAGAGTTTGGGCAAGAGCGAAGAATAAGGGTGCTAATAGAGTGAATAAGTGGGTTTATGAGGGGGTATGGTTGTGGCCCACCTGGGCCAGGGGATGAACCTTACACTTGACGATATGCCATAGTGAGGGTTCGTCGCGGTTCTGTGAAGTTCTAGGGTGGATTTTCTGACTGCTACGAGTTCTCACTAATAGATATAAAGGGGCGGTTAGCCGCTAAGCTTTCATTTTCGACTTGTGTCATATTTCTCTACTTCTTCTTTTCCGGGTGCATGTACACACTTACCCGTTTGGGGAGAAATAATGAATGAGATGATATATTATATATATATATATATATTTATTATATATATATATATCTCTCTATATATTATATATATATATATATATTATATATTATATATTATATATATAATTATATATATATATCTTTGCAAAATTTAATATATAACAATGCTCTATGATAAAAATGAAGCATAAATTTGGCAACATTTTTTATATTTGAGCTTTCGGTTGCTGATCATCATCTCAGATGCATTGAGATAAAATATATTAATTTTATAACATAAAAAAAAATAAATGAACTAATTATAAAACTTAATACAATATAATATAATATGTAATTAAAATAATAATCAAACGAAAACGACTTTAGCGTATAGAAAAGCAGGCAAAATCAGTCAAAGAAACGAGCATAGAGAACAGACTTAAACAGACGAAAAGGGTTTTCAATTAAAAACATTAGAAAGAACGGACGAATATATATATAAATTAATGAGTGAAGAGGGGAATAGAAGACAAATCCTTATTTAATTCGACTTTTAAGTCAAAAATGTAGAGACTTTCAAGAATCTTTCTGTCGAGTTGATCATTGGCAGAGGATGGGGAACTAAATTTTTTTATGTGCAATAGGGTGATTATGTTGAAAGGCATGATTGTGTATGGAAGAGTTTTCTGGGGTTGTGATAGGCAAACCAGTTCAATAAGAAACTACCCAGTGTTTCGAGATCCTCAAGTAAAGTTAGAGGCCTGTTTGGCCCACATGGCGGGCATTGCAGTCCGCACACTTGTACAAATATACTAATGAGGACCTCATATGTAGAGGAAGAGAATCTTTATGGCGGAAAAAAATTTGAAATACTATAGTTATTAATAGGAATAGTTAATAAATTGGTAGATATTGCTGAAATACAAAAAATGGGAGATTTTCACTTAATTAAAAAAAGATTATTATAAAATAATAAATCAATTAAAGGAAAAATTAACTAACATAAATACCAAGAGAGTGAAAAAGTGCAAATTCTCACTGTATTACTACAAAACTGGAGTGAAATAAAAGTAGCTGCTGAATTCAACACAACAAAGGCGCACAGCATCAATTGCAAAAAAGTTAGTTAAAGAAATGGACATCCTTTCAACACCAAATCCAAAGCATGGAAAACGAATTGAGCAAAATATTGTTGACCAAGTACAAGCATATTATCTTTCAGAGGAGCTAAGTAGGATCATACCTGGGAAAAAAGACTATGTTAGTGTTATGGAAAGAGGGGAGATTACATGCTCATAAACACCTTCTACTTTGTTATTTAAAAGAAGCTTATCAGCTTTTCAAAGAAAGATATCCTTTGTTAAAGGTAGGTTTCAGAAAATTTGCAGTTACACCCAAAGCAATGTGTTATTGCAAGACCATCTGGAACACATTCTGTGTGTATGTACTATTCACCAGAATGTTAAACTTATGTTTGTAAGAGCTAAATTAGATGAGCTAACTGAAGATAATGAAATCCCCATAAAGCATGAATGGTAATGTCTTACTTCGGTAGAGTGCAATCATCCCTCACATAAATGGTCTTAGGGAATGTAAATGATGTGGAGATACTGAAACTTTAAAAATACTCAACTATACTATTACTGCTAGTATGAATTGATTCAATCATCCCCTCTCTTTCAACTTCATCTTCTTGAATCGCTTCACTTCTCTCCCCTAGATATATTCTATCCTTTTCATCCTTGAAGAGTACCAAATCCCTGACTTCCTGAGAAGATACAGGCAAATTATTACAATGATACTAAAATGTCTCTGAAACCTGGAGAAGTTCTACTGGTATGTGATTTTGCAGAAAATTACTCTTTTGTCTTCCAAGATGAAGTGTAGAGCTTCCACTCGAACAATCAGATGACAACTCTTTATTTACCCATTTATTTTGTATTATAAGAAGTAAAATGAGACTGCTCACCTAAGCTTTCTTGTCATATCAGAGTCCAATATTCATAACAGTGCAGGACACTTGCTTCAGAGGCATTTCATAATATTCATAAAAGAAAACCTCCCATCCATCAACAAAATAATATATTCTCAGATGACTGTGTTGGACAATATAAAAACTATAAAAAAAATTTAAATCTCTGTCACCACAAAGAGGATTTTTGAATTAATGCAGAATGAAATTTTTTTTTACCACAAGTCATGAGAAGGGAACTTGTGATGGTATAGGAGCACTGTTAAGGAACTAACTACTAAAGCTAGTTTGCAATGACTGTATGATCAACAGATTCTAACTGCCCAAAAGCTTTATAACTTTACTAAAAATAATATTAGTAACATTAAAACACATTTTTCAACCAATGTAGATCATGAAAAGCTCCTCATTCAAGGCATTTAAAAGCAAGAACAATTGCAGGTGCTCAAAAAATACACAATATAAAGTCAGTTTCATTACAGTCACTTGAAGTTCAGCATTTTTCAATATCTGAACATTTATGTATTGAAATAGTAAGTGAGCTAAAAGAACTTCTGTCTGAGGTAAAAATTCAGGGCTATGTTGTTTTGAAATTTGATGGTTGGTCAAGGAAAAGGTTAAAAATCAGAATTTTGATTCTTAAGGCAATAATAATCAAATATCTCCATGAAAATGTTGCAGCCACTCATAACCTTTTGTGGGTGTACTCTATATAAGTTAGTGAATTTATATGTAAAAAAAAAAAAATTGGAAAATATATTTTTTATATTCAAGATCAGGGTCAGTGACCTTATTTAAATTTTCATTTTAGGAAATTTTTGCATAAGAGAAATTATAACCATAAACATAAAATGACATTAAAACCAAAACTCTAACTTTATTAGTTAATGAGCTATGTTGATTGAAAATTATAGAGTAAGTCAAAAAATGTGTCAAAAGTTAAAACTTTGTGACCTTATATTTCAGCAACCAAAGGTTAGCCAGCTCTAATAACTGGAGCATATCCATCTCCAATATAGGTCCATGTGTATATCAATTTTCATTATCTATATATATATATATTAATATAGTATATATTAATTATATTATATATATAATATATATTATTATTACTATATATCTATTATATATAGTATTTATTATATATATATATATATATATATATATATATATATATATATAACTTATATATTATATATATATATATATATATATATATATACTATATAATATATATATATATATATATTATATATTCTATATATATATATAATATATATCATTATTCTATATTATTTAATATATATATTATATATATAATATATATAATAGTATATTATAATATATATTTATATATAGTATATTATATTATATATATACGTATTATATATTATATATATCACACTCCTAGCCACAATGAACATCAACAAAGCTTTCAACATAGTACCCAGGTATTTATATATTCTCACAGACAAAATACTAGATACCCAAATCACAGAAAAAAAATTATTCCCAAATCCTTCCCAATAGAACAGCACAGGTAATACAAGGAAAAAATTTTTTTTTTTTTTTTTTTAATTATAAAATATAACACTTTTGTTCAGCAGAGTACCTCAGGACGCAATTGTACCCTGTAATGTTTTAACTTATTTCCCCCCCTAAAAGCTCCACAATAACAATCAGCAGTCTGTATAGAGAAATATGACTATTTCCAATAAAGGTCCATCCATGCAATCCATCATCCTACATTTAATCTTCTGTTCCAACTTGAACCCTGGCTTACACAAAACAGTGTCCAACTCGCCTCAAATACCTCAATGACCCCTTTTTGCATCAAATGGATGAGAACACAGTAACACTTTAACAGCAGACCCCTTCAACAAAATAAATGTAAAATCAAAAATAAATACCTAAATGCTCTAAAACCCCTTACAGGCATCAAATTCAGTTTTCACAAAGAAACTCACAAGTTGTCATTAAACAATAAATATATATTTTGTTTAAAAATGCCCGCCCAGAATGAACTATTATCAAATTAAAAAAAATCCAAAAAAACTTAAAAAATAACATAATAACAAAAAAACTTCAATAACAAACATCTTCCAATCTAATTTCACCGCTTCAAAAAAAGTAAATAGTAAAGTGCTTAACTTTATCGAAATATAAACATATTAACATACTTTACGTTTATCATCATCGTGGGCGGACGAGGAGGAACCTTACATTAATTTAGCCTATATCGCAATGGCCCATAAATCTTTAATTGATCACAGAAAGCTCTAAATTCAGTGCTCTTCTGCAAACTATAAAATCCCAAATTCGGTGACAAACAAAACCATTTTCTTTTGACAACATTCTTAATTTCACAAAACTATGTTGGTTTACACCTTTACTTGACAAAATTTTGAGCACTTCACCATTTTTGCAGCAAATTCGCCATGGCTAGCCCCAACTTACGTCTATCACCCAACCTCACTCTAAACTTTTTTCCAAGCAAATCGCCCCCACCACCCCATCAAATCCTGCATTCAAATGTGACTGAATGGGCCCCTTGCCCTCTCTTTCAACTTTCAATTAACTCTAAAAGCCCAATTCCATAGCCACCCACACTCTCAAGCCTGGCTGATTCTCAATACCCCATCCATATATTTACTAAATTAAATTATTAATAGTATACATATTAAACTTATAAAAGATACTTCTAAAATTATAAATATATATAATATACTATATATATGATAAGATATATTTAATATTATAATAATAATATCTTACAAAAAATTGAAAATATATAACAAACCATTATTATATAATATTTAGAGTTATAAATAATATCTAAAAATAAAGTCGACTTTTAATATTTTTTTATAACTTCATAAAAATTAAATAATAATATATATATATAAACTATCATATATATACTATAAATATATATATATAATATAATCATATATTATAATATATATAGTATAACTAATATATTGTATATATATATAGTAATAGTAATTCTATTCTGATTCTAGTGTAAAGTTAATTCAAGCCTTTTGATTACATTGTCTTTACAAACCAAAAAAAGATATTATAATAATTATTTTTCTCCGGCCCCCGGCTTCGGCGTCACAACCCCAAACTATGTTGTTGCGCACTGTTGGAGAAATTGAATCAATACTAGTTTGCACATAAAATTTTCCACGTACAAAATAACTTTTAAATAAAATTTTAAGCACTCAGAATCCGGCTTCTCATTCAACACCTGGTACTGGGTCCAGATCCGCCGCTGGATCGAACTGAAATGTTCTGATGCCTATTTTTAAAATCTGTCAATCACGTCCTTTCATGCAATTTTTCACCAAAAAAAATCATTATAGGAACAAAATTATACCCAGATCCGGCTCCGGCTCCGATCCCATATGGTTCGACACTATCTTACATTGTTCAGCACGTTTCTTCACAAATAAATATCTCAGGACAAAAATTTTTTTGAAAAAATTCGATATGTACAGCCAGAGTCACTTTACTTTCGGCTACCAGCAAGGCCATCGGCTGCCGAACTTTTCTTCTTGTCCCTGAAATCAATTTCCAAAAGTTTCTGCTAACTATTTAAAAATATGTCCAGTAACAGATCTACCCATCCAAATAAACAATTTTTCCCCCCATATTAAATACACACATAATATTTTTCGAATACAAATAAATCTCACGTCTGACTCCTATCATCCACTTCGACTCCGCTCCGACTCCTAATCCGGATCACCTAAGATATACTGCCTATAGAATATTGTTCACAGTTAATAATATTGCAAATCATTTATGTTTTCATATAAAAATTAGTCTCTTGAAAAAATTGCAACCTAATATAACCAGCTTATCCGGCTCTAATAGGCATGATCTCCTATAAGGTTTATTCACTATTCTGAAATTGCTAAGGAGTTATCGCACAAATAGAATTTCTTAAAACTAAAATTTATTTTTAAACCACTCTCTCTACCCAGGATTCACCGCTCCGAGCCAGGCTACCCGACTCTTAGTTCGCTCGTAAACATCTGACTAAAGGATTCGCTACATTTGAGAAATTTGTTTCTCCAGTAAATCTATGCTGGCAATATAAATTTCTATCATCGTAAGAAAATTATTCGAGAGCAAAAAAGATCTAACCCATATAGTCCACATCCGAACGATCTTACAAGTGTTTCTGCACTTAAGCTTCCTAAATAATTTTTCAAGTTACTACACTTTGCATTAAATTTTTACCCAAAAAAATTTTTATGGGAAAAAAATTCACACCAGCTCCGCTCTGTCGGCTACCGACTTCACTCTGCTTCGGATCTAGCTAATGTTGCACTCTTTTGAAAAATGTTTATCACTTCTTCTGTTATCTAATTTTAACCATAAAGAAGAACTTCTTAAAAAAAACCATGTTGATAGTTTCACGGCTGACTCCGGTTCCGTCTCTTCACTTCCGTCACTATCCGACCTATTAAGACTATTCTCTGCACTAGCTATAAAAATTGAATTCAAGCAAATCTTCTGTCATTAAATTTTTTATTCTAGAAATTATTTCTTGAAAAAATTTATACCAGATACCGGGCTCGATCGACTAAGTTTCTGCACACTATTTGAGAAAGTTGCTCAGTTACGTCTTCTGCAGATAAATTTTTCACCGAATAAAATATTTTTAGAAAAAAATCATACCCAGGATGCCTCTTCTGCTCCGACATTCGGTCGTACTTCCGGATATCCAACTAAGGTCTCAGTATTTGCAAAAATAGTCAAGAATTCTTTCCTGAACATTAAATTTTTTAAAATAAAATTTAGTTTTCCGAAAAAAAAAAACAAAACCAAGATAACACCTTGCTACTGATCCGAGGATCTGACTTTATGACTCCGGCTTCGATCTCCGGATCCGGATACCCGGAACAAAGGAAATTCTGCACAGTATTAAAAAATTGTTCAGCACGTTTCTGGCAACAAATTTTTCATCTAAAAAAAATTCTTGAAAAAAAATTATTATTAGGGCTACGGCTCCGAATCTGCTCCGATTTGATCCAAACTAAGGTTTCTGCAGTATTTGAAAATTGTTCAACAGGTCTTCTGAGCAATTCCAGGTTCACATTAAACATATATATATTACCCAAAAAACATTATAAAATAAATAAATTAAATAAACACAGTCATTACTGCTTACTAATACATCATTCTTAAACGGTGTATGGCGCTACCTGTCAGAGGTGGACCATTATCTAACAATGTGATGCAAGGTTATTAAGGCCGAGCAAATACATCCATCCTTCAATCTGTAACATTATTTCTGATTTGCTTTCTGGTCACTCTACTGCGCTTGTTGTATAACACCAACAGCTTAATTAATAAATTTAATAGTATTGTTGCTCCATATGGTCCTATTCCATCCTTAATCATTTTACCTATACAAGCATTTACCTGATCACTTATCCATTTTTAATAGAAAAGCATAATAAAAATCAAAAACACCTAACATGGATTACAAGCTGCTGCTAATGCCTTCTACACATGATAAAATGTTCTGAAAGCATAAAACAAAAATTATTATGAGCGTACCTGATGTTTTCCCAACAGCAGTCTGAATTAAATCTCTATCTCCAATTGCAGATTTAAAATTGCATACATGACGTAAAAAATTTAAAGACTTTCCAGTAGCTAAAACTTTTTGGGCTTGTTTTAAGCTGATGAAAGACGGAAGCATACACTTTCTGCAAAAATAAATATTTAAATTTTATATTAAAGAAATTATAAATTATTTTCAATGTTTGAACAAATAGTGAAAGAAAGGTGAAAATAATGAAACTATAAAATAACATTCTTCGTTCTATAAAAACTGATTGAATAAACAATTGAAAATCTGGAGAGGTTTGCGTAACAGAAGAGGAATCCACTCTATTAAATATATATTGTCCACATGAAACAAAGCTTTTTAACACACCATTGGAAACGCTTTTTAAATCTAAAATCTACCCGGAGACTGCATTTTTTTAAATCTCTAGAGGACTTCAGGTAAGTTTTCTTAGGTAATTAATCAAATTTCAGTTTTTTTTTTTTTTTTTTTTTTTTTTTTTTAAACTATTCTGGTAATCAAAATTAAATCTGAAGCAGAAGCACGGTACTCTAGCACAGCCTGACACTTTCTAATTGTATCACTTTTATGACAATACTTTTAAATTGCTACTAATGATTGGGGAAAATAATTAGTGATGCTTTGAGTGCAGGTTAAGGCCTATTAACTCAGGATTGGCAAAATTAAGTCGAGTCCAGTAATAAGCAACATGTCACAGAATTTATTTTACAAATTTTTTCTAGCCAATTTCAGCAAGTTTTGAAATTTAACAAAACAAACAAAAAAAAAAAAAAAAAAAAAAAAACACTTCCATATAAATTAGTTCAAAGCCACTAGTGATAATTTCAGCCTGACTGACTGCAGAGTAATATTATGTCAATCACCGATAAAAATTAAACCTATTTACAAAACTTTACAACTAACATTGCAGGGGTTTGCTAGTGGGCCAGCTATTACTTTCTTAATAATAATAATAATAATAATAATAATAATAATAATAATAATAGAATTGATATATTATAGGAACTGTGAACAGGATAAAGTACCCAGTCAATAATAAAAATAATAATAATAATAATAATCTTTCTTTCTTTATCTTCCTCTTTTCCCCAAGACTGGGGGTAAGGTGCGTGTCATGCATCGGAAAAGAAAAGCAGTAGAACAATATGACGAAAGTCGAAAAGAAAGCCCAGCCTTACCGCCCCCTCTGTACCATTAATAATAATAAAAATAATAATAATAATAATAATAATAATAATAAATATAGGAGATACCTATTACTCATATAAATTCTTTTTCTCTATCGAGGCTATCCCAGTCAAGCTATAATATACAATCACACAACCCATGCAGAATGCAAACCTCAACACACCCTACAGCTTGTCAATATGTTACACAAAGTAAAGGCTAATATATACCTCAACTACTATCGAAAGAAAAAATTATAGCTAAGGTACATGCTATGGTACCAACACAATAAGAATTTAATAAAACTGTTATCATGAACACAGTTTAACCATAATAACCGCCATCATGGCTTTGTCTTAACACACTATATGATACCAATACCATCCATATACCTATCCAATCCAAGTGAGTCACAATCAACAACTTCCTGTGGCAAACCATTCCAAAAATTAGCAACCAATTACTGAATGGGTGTTTTCTTATATCAAAATGGTATGCCTTCTTCCTAATTTTCTTAGAGTCCACTGGTTTCCTTCCATGGTCTACTATAAAAAATTTATTGGTGTCTGTATTATCGTGAGATGTAAATCGTATGTGAACTTATATCATGTTCCTTCTGAAATTGCCTTTATACCAAAAAAATTCCTAACTCCTCCAACCTCTACTCATAGCTCTTAAATGCAAAGCCAGAAATCATCCTTGTTGCTATATAATGCACTCTCTCCAGCATATCTATATCTTTTTTTAAATAAGGGAACCAAACTTGTGCACAGTACTCTAATACTGCCCTAACACAACTATTATACAGCTTATTTATAATATCTTTACTCTTGTAAATGACAATGCAATTTACTATACCTAACATCTTATTATTCCTTGCTTCCAAACACTGATTAGCAACTTTCAGATTAATACTTATAATCACACCCAAATCTTCTTCTTGGTCCAGACTCATGTCAATCTCCATCCACATCATAGTTAAATTTTTCACTCAAGTGAACCTACATGAAGAACCTTAAACTTTTTACTATTAAAATTCATTTGCCACTTATCTGCCCACCCAAGAAGTTTATCAAGATCATTTTGAATTTTATACATCCATCATTATTATTTACAGAGGTAGCCATTTAGTGTTATCTGCAAACTTAGAAACTTTACATTAATGTCCTTGGTCTAAATCATTTATATATATGAGGAACAATGCTGGCCCCAACACTGAACCCTGTGACACACTACTCTTCATTATTTCCCATGACGACATTGCCACTCAATAGTACACACCACCTTCTATTTCTCAACTATTCTTTAAACCCAACAGCGTTACACTCCATTTATACTACATTGTGATAACTTTCGCTTCAGCCTAATGTAAGGCACCTACCAAATGCACTGCTGAAGCCTAAATATATCAACTGGATCTCCTCAAGTGGTCAATTCAGTCAGTAATGTATTCCATAAATTCTAAAAGGTTTGTCTGACAAGATCTACCATTACTAAAACTACTCTGGGAGTCATACAATATCTTGTTATCTTCCAAATGTTTCACAACATGACCTTTCAGTAATTTTCTAAAACTTTTACAACCTGAGATGTTACGCTTACTGGCCTGCAATTTCCCAAATCTTTCTATGTACCTTCTTTTAAATAAGAACAATGTATTCCATTTTCTATTCCTCTGGTACCTCATCAAATGCTACAGTTCTCTTAAAAATACAGTGCCTTTGCAATTTTACTACTACTCTCCTTCAGAATTTAACCATAAATACCATCAGGACCAGCAGATTAACTTGGGGTAATGTGGTCCAGTAATGATTTAATTTCTTTTACCTAAAATTTAAATTCTTTAAGCCATTTATTACATGCATATTGAAACTATTAGTCTCTAAACTAATATCCAATCTTTCCTTGGTAACCACTGACCCAAAACAAGCATTGAAAATGTCTAACAATTTCTTATCTGAACTAACTAATTCATCATCAATTTTAATTGGAACAATTGTCTTATACTTACTTTTAAATTTATAAAAACAAAAACTTTTTTGGATAATTATTACTTTTCCTTTTTAAAATAATTTCTGCCACTCATTATACTGTGGTGAGACTGCTCAATCCAACACAGCCTAAATTTTGTTATGGGAAGGATCAATGCGCTTGATGCACTGATATCTACCTATGATGTTGTCATCGATGGGCGTAGATATACAGGCGACCCTTCAAACGTCATCTTAGAATTTTTCATTATTTGATGTTTCCCATGCAAAAATTCTGCTTAATAAAGTATGAATTTTCCTCGTATATTGGCTTTGGGGGTGACTGGTGATTCAACATTACTCAATTATATATATATATATATATATATATATATATATATATATATATATATTATATATATATATATATATAATATATATATATATATATATATATATATATATTATAAATATATATATATATATATATATACTATATATATATATATATAATATATATATATATATATATATATATATATATATATATATATATATATATATACTTAATATATATATATATATATATATATATGTGGGGGAGAAAGAATTACCCACATCGTATGTCCAGCGGTGTCGTAGAGTGACTAAGGACGGGTAGTTGGGTTGGCTGCCCACTACCACATCTCTTGCTTAGGAATGCTGATGCAAGCTCGGAGATGGTCGTGATCGCGTAAACGGCCTTTTACTTTCGGGGAAATTGTATGAATCGTATGGGTACATGGAAAGTCAAGAGGAATAAATGTTGAAGAGAGAGAGAGGTGATGGATGTATTTAAGGAACATTTAAACTTGATTTGCTAGTGACTGAAACAAAGATGAAATAAACGGTGAAAAGTGGTTGGGTGTGGTGTGAAATTGTGTGTGCTGGTGTGGAAAGGAATGATAGAGGGAGAGAAGGAGTTGCAATTTTGATGAGGTACTGTGGTTCAGAGCTATGGTAGACTTTGTGTGGGTGAGTCCTTGAATTCTAATGGTTAAATTTAAGTTTGAAAAGGTCAAGGTATGTGTGGTTGTGACGGATGGTCCATCTGAGGGAACTCAGATATTATACAGTATTTTTTGGGATAATCTGAATTATGTTTTTGGATGGCGTGAGTAAGAGCTTCAGATTGATAGTGATTGGTGGGACTTGAAGGGTTGGATAGGTGACAAAAAAGGATGTTATAACAGGTGGTTTTTGGGGTGGCGGGAGAGAAAATGAGAATGGTAGGAAGGTGATTGATTGTTGTGAGGGGAGAGGGGTATGTGTTGTAAATAATACTTTCTTTAAACACAAGAGTATCCAAAGATTATACTAGAGTTGGTGCTAGGTAGAAGATGATATCGAGTGAAAGTAAGAATGATTTGTGATGTGAAAAAAGAGATTGTTGAAAAGTATGAGGGGATGTTAAATCAGTGAGGATTAGGAAATGAGATTATCGGATCATTATGTTGTTCAATGGTTAAAATTAAGTTAGATGGGGCTTGGATGGAGAGGAAGGTGATACGGAAGGAAGAGGGTAAAATTAAGAGTGAGAATATAAGACCACAAGGTAATAAGGATATGTAAGAACGCTCGCAAGTAAATCAGTGAATGTGAAACAAGTTTGAAACTGAACAAATCTGTGAGCAAATGAAGGAAGCAATTTTAGCAGTTGAAAAAGAAGTATGTGGATGTGCTAAAGTAGGAATTAAGAATGTTAACAGTGAGTGGTGGAATGAAGACGGTAATGCAACGGTTAAAAGTAAAATTAGAAGCGTGGTTCCTGGAATGTACTAAAAGTAAATGAAGTTTCAAAAGAAAGATGCTTGGAATTGATATAAGGGAGGAAAAAAGGATACTAAAAGTGCATACGGAGGAGAAAATAAAGAGTAAATGAACAGTTTGGAAGGAGGATGAATGGGGACTTACAAGGGAATAGGAAGCGCGAAAGGTTAAGAATGAGAATAAAGGGAACCTGCTCAGAATAATTAATAGGGATGGTGCTTTTTTATTGATGAAATGGATGCGAGGGGAGTGTGGAAAGAACATTTCGAAAATCTTGCATAATATTGGCTGAGTGAAGCAGGTGATAGTGAATGTGAGGTGGTTTGATGATGTGGAAAGAAGGAAATAGGTATTTTGGGGATTGAGGTTATTAGCAAGGAGGACGGTAATGGTTAAATCTGAGAAAGTTGAAAAATGTAAATTCTGCAGGTATAGATGAAATTACTGGTGAAATGATCAAGAATGGAGGAGAGATGGTGATTGATTGGATCTGGAAGTTGTGTAATAAAGCGTTTATGGGGGGTATAGTTCCGAGGGATTGGAGGAGAGCCGTAATAGTACCCTTTTATGAGGGTAAGGGAGATAAAGGGAACTAGAAATTATAGCGGGAATCAGTTTATTTGATGTTGTAAGGTAAGATATATCGCTGTATTTTTGGTTTGGGAAAGTAGTGCGTCGAGTGACTGAGGACTGATTGGTGAAAGGAACAAGGTGCGTTTAGGAGTCTGAGAGGATGTGTGGATCAAATCTACATTGAAGGCCAAAATGATGAGAAAAATGAGGGAGAAAAATGAATTTGTATTTAGGTTTTATATTTGCAACAGGCGTATGATAGGGTTAATAGGGAAGCTCTATGACAGATGTTTATGATATATGGTGTTGTGGTAGGCTTCTGAATGGAATCAAAAGTATGTATGACGA
The DNA here is from genome assembly GCA_015478945.1 of Trachelipus rathkii. NCBI lineage: Eukaryota > Metazoa > Arthropoda > Malacostraca > Isopoda > Trachelipodidae > Trachelipus > Trachelipus rathkii. Next base: position 50,461 of record JABUQX010039600.1, read on the forward strand.
TAGAGAGCGTGTCGTGTGTAAGAATAAATGGGTCAAAAGTGATGGTTTAGTTATTAATAGTGGAGTGAGGCAGGGTTGTGCTATGTCTCCTTGTTATTCAATTTGTTATATGGATGGGGTTATTAAGATGGTTGGGGTTGGCAGAAATGGTGTTAGAATGATGAGAATGAATATGAGTGGAGGGTGCCCTACCTATTATTGCGGATGATTTGGTTTTGTTGCGCGAATCTGAAGTGAGTTTGAGAGAATTGGCAGGCTTTTGATTAAAAGGAGGTTTGAAAGTAAAGGTTATATGCGTTGTGAGTGAGGACAGTTGTGAAGTTATGTTAGATGGTGAGCAGCTGAACAAGTGGTGTTCTGAGTTAAATATTTAGGGTATATGTTGTGATTAAATTAAATATATATAAATAGCTGTAGTAGGAAAATTGTGATGGCAGGAAGGGGGCTGTGCAATTAAATCGTTGGTGGAGGTGAAAGGGACTAAGGTGTAAGGGCGTTAGGGTCTTGCATGAGGGTAGTTGTTACCGTGTTATTGAAAAGTAGTGAGACTATGGTCTGGAATAAGAAATATGATCTTAAGTTCAATTGTTCAATCTTAGAGAGGAGGTGCTAGGTGTGGAAGAAATTGATAAAATGAGGAAGTGACGTATTAGAGGGAGTTGTGCGTTGTGAAGAAAGGGGTAAACGAGAGAATAAATGAAAGCATGTTCAGATGGTTTGGTCATTTTGAAATGATGAATGATATTCAGTTGGTTAAGCGGATGTATAGTGGCGAGTGTTTTGGGAACCGACCGGCTGGGAGACGAAAGAAAAAAGGGATTGAGTCCGTAAAAGCCTGAAGAGAGAAATATGAGTTTGGCAGAGGCGAGAATAAAGGTGCATAATAGGAGGGATGGCGGGGATTTTGTAGGGGGTATGGTTGTGACCCACCTGGGCCAAGAGGATGAACCCTTACATTGACGATTTACCATAGTGGGGGTCCATCGCGGTCCTGTGACGCTCTATGGTGGATTTTCTGATTGTGACGAGTTCTTACTAATTAATGGTAAGAGCGGTTCGTAAGGCTGGGTTTTCTTTTTCGACTTTTGTCATATTCTTCTTCTGCTTTTCTTTTTGATGCATGTACGCACCTTAACCCAAGTCTTGGGGAGAAAAAGGTAGATGAAATATAAGTATTATATATCATATATATACTATATATATATATATATATATATATATTATATATATATATATATATAAATATATATATATATATATATATAATATATATATATAATATTATTATATATATTATAAAGGACGCACATTTACCAACTACAAAAAAGCTAACTGGACAGAATTAACTAACCAATTGAATTCCATATAAACCCTACACCAATACATGAAAATAACAACTTAAACACCTCCATCATTCATTTAAACAACACAATCAATCAAATCAGCCAACCTCTACATACCTAAGGGTCACAGAAAATCCTACAATCCCTAACTATCCCCCAGGATCAGCTCAACTTATTAAACAAAAGAAACTCCCTCCGAAAACTCAGACCATACACCACGTTAATCCACTAAACAAATAACTAACCTAAACACCAGATCTCTAATCTCATAACAACTAACACTACTAACAAGTTTACAGAATACTACAAAACAACATCTCACACATTGATAATAAGAACCTGCAGGGTGGATTCAAAAAAACTAAAACAAACTCAACAAAAACAACCCCTCCTCACGATCCCCATCCTTGCCGACAACTCCTCCCTTCATCAAAACAACAAGCCAGACAGCCTCGCAAACACTACGCTAATATCTCCCGTAAACTATCCTCATTAATAGGGTAACAAAAAACAACTCAAAAAACTTCCCTCAGATCACAACCCTCCACTCCTCATTTTACAACCAACATGATATCAGAGACAATCAAAACCCTTAAAAATTTCCCAGCTACAGAGGACCAGACTGAATCTCAAACTTCCACCTGAAACACCTAGGAGGAAAAGCAATTTCTTCTCATCACAGAAATCTTTAACTTAA
>JABUQX010039600.1:57500-81045 GCA_015478945.1 Trachelipus rathkii
AGAACCGGTCGAAAGAGTAGGAAAGTTAGGTGTTTAGAGCGGCAGAGATTTGTAGAAGTTTGGCGTTTTTAAAAGAATCTGATTTCACAAGGTTGAGACGACCCAATCATAAATTCTATCCAGATCAGCAACAATAGAATCGGGAAAGATTAAAACGGAGGCAAGGTCTAAGAAGGATAAAACCCCAAGGAAGACCATAATTGAAAGGAATTGAAGAATGAAGGGTCGAGTCATCGGCATATGAGTGGCATAGAGTTAGATGTGCAATGTGAGAAAATCATTAATGAAAAGTAGGAATAAAGTAGGAGATGAGACAAAACCCTGAGGAATACCGCTATTGACAGAAAAAGAAGAAGTCGCCTCCATCAACCACAGCCGATATTGAGCGATTGAATGAAAGCTATATCATTTAAGTAAGCAAAGAGAAGCAGGGAAAACCCAAAGGAGAGGAGCGTTGGAGAGCAGTGACGCGTGCCATACCCAGTCAAATGCTTTGGGATATGTCAAGCGCACCACGCAAGTCTCACCGTAGTTCCTAAGAAAGAAAACCATAAATCGGTTAAATAGGAAAGTATATCACCAGTAGACCTCGAACGTCGAAAGCCGTACTGGCGATCGGAAAGAAGAGAATGAGATTCCAGATGGTCCAAGAAGTGAGAGTTAAGAAGCGTTTTCAAAGTCTTTAGATAGAATACAAGTGAGAGCTATAGGGTGATAGTTAGAAGGATCTGAGAGGCTTCCTTTTTTTCATTATAGGTTGGACATGTGCATGCTTCCAACACTGAGGAAAGTGCTAGTATTGAGACAAGAACTATAAGTTGAACGAGGGGCGGGGATCTCCTAAAGCAAATTCCCTCAAACTAACACAGGGAGGAATGCCATCCAGGCCACCCGCCTTTCTAATGTTCATAGATCTCAGAAGCCCATGTACCCGATCAAAAGTAATCACAGGCAAAGACAAAGGACACCTGAGAGGGGGAGGAGGAAGCCAGAATCGCCAGGGTTAGTTTAGAGGAAAATAGCGAGCCGAAGAGCATTGGCCTTTTGCAGTTGGAGAATTAGCAAAGGAGCCATCAGATCGAAAGGCAGATTTACAGTTGTTAGAGATGTTTTTGGCAAGAGGCCAGAAAGATGTCAGTAGGAGAACCAGGAGGTTAGGCAGTTTCGTTTAATGAAAGCCCACTTTGCTTGTCGAAGAGTATCCCTGCAACGATTTCTAGCTGAATGAAAATTAGCGAAGTGATAGGAGAACGAGAATTTTTCCAGCTTCCGATTACCGGTCTCAGCCTGGAATGGGCAGAGAACAAGCTACGGATTGAACGATGAATTATGAGGAGAAAAATTTAGTCGAAGGAAGGAATGAACCTGCCTCATCCCGTCAACGATTACAGCTCCCATTTAATCGGCAGAAGCCGGCGTCATCAGAGTTAAAGCAGTCATTCCAATTATAGTTAGGTAGAAGCGACACAAGGCCCCCCCAATCACCCCGATCAAATGCCAGAAAAAAACTTATAGGGCAGGATGAGCTGTTGGAGAGAAAGTGAATTAATTAAGAGATATAAGGTTGTGATCAGATTACCAATAGGAGCGAAGGTGGTGTATTTTTGTATAGAGGAGAAGGACTAGTGGTGAACATAGGTCAAGTGTGTTCGAAAATTGGTTGGGACGATCCAGAATGTGTGTGGGTTTTTTGGATAATTAGATGCTCCAGATCGCTGAGAATGTTGAATGATTCGGCCTCCTCCCCACCTATACCAGTATGAGAGGACCCCAACAATTCAGTGTTGTGTACATTGAAATCCCCTAAATAGAGAACCTCAGTATTTGGATGAGAAGATATAAGTCTCGTGAGCAGTAGTAAGATATTCAAAGGAGGAGTGAAAATCTGTTCTGTTAGGAGAACAGTAGCAGAAGCACAAGATTATTGTAGTAGAAGTAAGAAAGATTTTGAGCCACAGAACATCGAAGTTAGGAGATTCGAGATTCACGAAACGTGTTACAGGAGTATTAATGTTTACATAGACACACACTCCACCCTTCAGACGGAAATTATGAAATAAGTTATAGTTAGATATATTAAACGAGTTAGAGGATGAATTCTTAGCCATCTGAGTCTCAGACAAGAGCAAAAGGTTAGGGTTAGAGAGGTGATATTCCACAGAGGCTAAGTTAGAGTTTAAGCTGCGGATGTTGGTGAAGTCAATAGAAAGCCCGCGCCTACGCAAATCTGCCATCTTACACACACACAAATAAACAAATAAGAACAATAGACAAAAACAAACAGATATCGGTATAAAAAGTGAACATAAACTAAATCCTAACTTAAAAAATTTAAGTACTAAAATAATTAAAAATCAACTACTATACAATGAAAAAATAAAACTTAAACCTATAAAACTTAACCACACGCGGATAGGCAATAGTAAAACATTTTAAAATCTACAATTAAAAAAAAAAATGAAAAAATTTAAAACTAGAGCTTATCTTTTAAAACTGCAGAACCTCTTCAAAACGAATAAAAGATAAATTTCAGAGTGATATAATTTAATAAAACAAAATATGATTTGAAGAACACACAACACTTTCCTTAAACACAACACAGCATAATAATAAAAAAAAAATAAAATAAAGATAAACTTTCAACAGGGAGCACTTTCAAACAGTTCTACACTGCACAAGATTAAAATAACAAATAACAAATAAATCCTGATTCTTGATTGAGGAAAGAAGTGTCTTCTGAACCACGAAGATAAATAGACTTGTTGAACAAGGAGAATTATTAGTGTTCTGATGAGACTTGACGTAAAAATAACTTTGACCCAACTTAACTTATTTAGATAAGTGTGTCCTGATCGGCAAACAGTTTCTAAAAAATTGAGATTTTTGACTTCTATAGTCTTAATGAGTTTCTATGACTCAAGGTAAGAAAAGATGTTTTTTATTACATTCAAGATTGGCCCTATCAGTTTAAAGCTTGAGGTTGTACTATTTTAACGTCCCAAGATTGGCACGATTTCACAAGCCCAAGATTGGAACTTATTTAAGTCCAGAGGTTGGCACCTGAAAGAGAATGTACAAAGACATTATCCTTTCAGTTCCAAGTGCCGCAAGAGATTCATGTTAAGTAGCTAAATATCTTAATTATGCAAATATCAATATCGGAAAACTTAATCAATGAAATAGATGAGCAACTACGGAATTTATAATTACATACCCTTCGAAGGAGAATTTCACTCTTTCCAAAGGGATGGTATTCGTCTGAGAGTTGAAGGAACTATCAAGTCTAAAAGTGTATCAAACATCAGTCACCAATCCTTTAAATGTGAATATATATAAAGCACTGTTTGACTTATAACATGAACATAATAAATGATACAATACAAGTAATGACCTACTTGTATTGTTGATACAAGCTCCTATATCAATCTGCTACAAAAACTGGCAGATTGTTCACAAATAAAAAATCTATAAATAAATATTAACTAAAGCAACGAAAGAAAAAGAGAACATGAAAAACTTCAATAAATGGTTTAGCTCATGATCAAGGATCATGAGAACATAACACAAATAATAAATTATAATTTACAAAACTTGGCTCTGAATAACCATATTCAGAAGGGGTATTAAAACTAACACTATAACACTCTTTAATAATGAATCCATCATAAGGGTGATGGGATGAGCACCCTTATACTGTTCATATACTTTTAGTTGATTAATTGAGCCTTTTTAAGGGAATAACTTCCCACAGGGTAAACCCTTTATTAACATTTATTTAATTATTTATAACGATTTATTTCTGCATTTATTTATATTATTTTTTAATTATTATTTGTTCTTTATTTATTTTATTCAACCAGGCGAGACATGTAATATAATGTCTCGTATTATATTCCAGGTTTCGGTTTCCAGCATTTTTTTGATTTTGCAGAACCCAGTCCCGGTATAATTCAGAAATTGTCTCCGCCACTGTCGAGCAATTGCGAGACCATCTCAGAATGCAGAGCAACATTCCAGAATTTACAGCTTTTTGCCTGTAAGTATTAAGCGTATTACAATTTTCAGTTGCATCATTTTTTCTTTCTCACATTAACAATTTACTCACACGACTTGTTCCAACTTTACTATAATTATTTATTTAGCTGGAGCTTTGATATCCGATCTAATTTAGTGGCTTATTGAATATAGTGAATCGCAGTTGCAGGACATTTAACCTGCTATTAAATCTTGTAATACAGTGGTTTTCAAACTGTGTGCCGCGGCACCCTGGGGTGCCGCGAGTTATATTTGCGGGTGCCGCGCTCTCAGTTCAAGGAAATTATTGCTCAGAAAAAAATAAAAATTATTCAAATCTTATGGTATTTTTTTCTTAGCCTTAGACTCTTAGAGAAAAAATATATATATATATATATATATATATATATATATATATATTATATATATATTATATATATATATATATATATATATATATGGGTGTCGCGAATAGTTCTTGATGAGCTATTGGTGCCTTGAACCTAAAAAGTTTGAAAACTACTGTTGTAATAAATAGTTTTATAAACACAATTTTTTTCTTACCCTTTTTTTTTGTTTCATGGCAGTACATTGCGCTTTACAAGCTATTTGTCCAGAGGGCCAGACTTATTGCTTGCAGAATTTGTGGCTGGGATATTGATGGTACATTGTCAGAAGAATATTGAACGTCCTTTTGATACAAGGTGGGTGCTCACCGTCGGCTTAATCATAATTATAATTCTCTCCCTTACCTTTATAATTTAAGGCCTTTCAGTTACTTTTTAGATTTTAGCCGGTCTCAGCAATTTAGGTATTTAAGTGGGAGCTATATTTTATTTTCTCCATATTTTTTTGGCGCATGATAGGATACACCTTCGGGACGCCATTGCTACCCTCCAACTTCCCTGGGTTACATTTCATTTTTTTTTAAACAACACTCTCCCTTACATAACCTTAAATTTATTGGCGCCCGAACAGGGATCTTAAATTGTTTGGGTCTGGGGTAGGTATCTGCTAATTTTATTAGCTGCAGTAAACAGCTATCAGATATCCAATATAGAAATTCTGAATTACCACATTGCATCTCAGATTGTAGAATTTTGTCATTTTGTCACTCAGATAGGTTAGGATCACATGAATTAGACAATTGATATTTTTCTGAGGATTGCCCTAGAAATCTCAACATAAAGCAATAACGAGCGCAGATCTGATATCAAAATTCCAAATAGATATTGATTGATTGATTGTTTAGACCTTTATACATTTTCCTCTCCTGAATCATAAACACCTATTCTATCTGTCATCATTTTTTTTATCATATAGTTTTAAGTATTATAGAATAATAATTAATTTACTGTGGAGTTCAAAGGAAATCATAGAGGCCAGGTGGCTGATATTGCAACTGGGTAAGAGGCGAGTGAGGTGAGGTGAGGAGAGAGAGAGACATTGCAGGAAGGCAGAGGGTGGATAGAGTTGGTGCGATGCCTCCACCTACCGAAACAGAGATGTTGAAGTTCTTCTGGGAGAAGGAAGTGATCAAAGTCGACCAAAATTCCAGCCGTCGTCCAGCTTATACCAGAGATCCAATAGATCAGGGAGACGCCCCTCTTCAGGAGTTGGTCTATATGATCATAAGCGAATTTGCTGTTGCAATAGCAATCAGCTCATTGCAATTGCAACAACCTGTTGCGAATCTCTGTGCTCAAGTGCCACTTAGCATGGCTACTGAGGCATTGAACACCAATTTTTCTTTGATATACCTGGGTTCTCCAATAAATTTCCCGCTTTCAGAACAACCCCCTGTAAGTGCTCTGACTAACCACAAGCTTCTAGAGTGTCACCCTCTGACGTAATTTACATAACGGTCACACCTCCCTATGTTACACTGGCAACAGACGCGATTTACGTCCATACTGTTTCAGAATCCCCTTACCATGATGTACACGCGCCGTCTTCGGTTGCTGGACCAGGACATACTATGGTTGGTGGCCCCTACGTACATTATGGTAATCCTCCACAGTTTCCCATACCACCTGTTCAGAATTTCAGTAACCTGACACAGTTCTTTGCTCCTTCTCAGGCAGACATATTGGATTGACATACAATACTGTTGACCCAAGCTGCTTTGCTGCTTACAGAACTAGCCAGGAACTCACCAAAGGTGAAAGTAGATCCAGGAAAGTACAAATACAAGACATCAAGATTTGGTCTGGTATCTAGCAGATTTTGAACAATATTGTACTTTTAATTATATAAACGCCCCACATCAGTGGTTGCATCTATTAGGTAGGCAACTGGAATGTTCGTTCTTCCAGCTGTATAATCTGATAAAAGATGACAGGAATTACAGTTCCGTTAAGGAAAACTCTTAGCTTGGTTTCACCAAGAAGAAAAAAGAAAGAATGAACACAAATTATAAGCCTATCATTCTGCTCATCAAGCTTCAGGAGAAAGTGTTCGCATGTTCGCTTTGCAACTTGAACACTTAGCTAAAACGGCCTATCACAGACTCGATATAAGGGAGCATGATTCTCCAAGATCTGCTGCTTTTCTCCTCAGTTTGCTTCCCTATATGGAGAAAAGGATAAAGGAGTATATCATCAAACAAGAGATGGATACTCAAGTACAAGTCACGTGGAGTTAGATAGTGAGTCTGGCCGATTCGTACGACCATAACTTTAGTAAAGGTAGAACTCCTTATTTAGCATCCCAGAATGTCAGTTCCACAGACCAACCTAACGTTGACCTGGACTCTACAATCAGAATCGATAGGATAAATCCGAGTTGGTCTGAGGCTTTGCAGAACACTCCAAGGTTGTGGTTCCCCATCACAGAATAACCAAAATCAGAATAGGAAAGCTCCCCAGAATACCAAAACAACCCCCTCATCCAAAAGATCTAGTTGGTAACACCAAAACACACAAACAGAACCAGCAACACTGACAACACGCAGACACGTCATAGTGAGAATAACTCCTTGATTTACAGAAACACGCTCCGGGCTGCGACTATATTGAGAATGTAGGGCACACCATGGATGAATGTAAAGTTTTGGAGAATATGTAGTTGTCACAAAAGGGGGCATATGAGAGCTGAATGCTGACCCATGAGATCTCCCCCAAGTACAACACACAATACCCGTAGAGTGTATCCCTTTTGTCAAGGCCCTCACGCTGATATTAATTGTACACACAGACTACCACAGCGTATTGTGCAAAGATCCCAGACTCAGAGGCTGCATACACAGTCCCATTTTTCCCAGGCATCTGGGCAAGATAGGATATAAATTGACTAATTCCCCTAATGGTGACAAAACACACCACACACTGACTAACGAATGTGACACTCCCCATTCACCTTGTAAATATCTGGACCCTTGATTGGTGCAAGTCCTCGCACTATGAGGGCAGATGCATAGGTTCTTCTGATAGTTAGATTCTGGTGCTTTAAACTGCAACCCTCCACAGAATTGAGCCATTTTGTGAAGAGGAGTTCACAGCACAATCCAGACAAAATGCTGGCTCCTCCTCCTTTCAACAAGAAACCTTTGTCAAAGGTGAATCAGAAATAATTAGTGGTGGTGATAGTGGTAAATTGGTAATTAACCTGAATGCAGACAACCTTAATCAAACATTGATGGCTTTGAATATACTACTAGATGATATTGCAACTTCAGAAAGCCTTGTTGATGACATGGTTGTTGATATAAACCTGTGCCAGGTGTCAACCCACTGATCATCTGTGTGGCTTTAGAAGATAACAACAAATGCTTGGTCAATAGTGGTGCAGGAGTAAGTCTTGTTAGTTAAGCAGTCATTGCAGGTTTAGATGGAGAAAGTAGAACTTTTGCCCTCAGCCAAAGTAGGGGTTAAGGCTATTAGCGAGTTTGGTAGAAGTGAAAGGATCCCCATTGAATACTATACAGACTTAATATTAAAGTTTCAGGGGGGATTTACCACAAAACCAACACCATTTTTTGTAGTCCCAGAGGAATATATGGAACATGCCTTAATATTAGGAACCTGTTCATTGAGGGACAATGAACTCCTTCCAGACCTTGCTCTAAAAGAACTAGTTCATTAGGAGGGCAATAGGTTAATCGTCATAGCCATAGCCTTAGAGGATTTCAGCCACATCCTCAAGTGTGCACAGTTAAAGTAGTATGGAATCTCAGTAAACTAGCTGATCCCAATTACACCATTGAGAAACAGGTATTCTGTCTCTAACATTCTTAATTAATTCTACCAGCAAGTGGTTAGTAGTTTGATTGTCAATTACATCTATTTCATTGATATTATGATGGGCAACATCAATGTCTTCATAAATTGGGACAATGACATTGATATTATTAATGACCTCATTCATATTGGGTCTTATCACAGAGATGTTTTAAATAATTATAGTGTATTCCTCAGAGACATTTTAATGTACACACATTATCTGGGTATTGGGATTCATAGATTATTGGTTTGTCATCATTATAATAAATGGTAACTTTTGTATGAAAGATGTTGCAAAAAGTCTCAATCATTTCAGGAATAGGAACCTGTCCACTATTATTCATCGACCTGACCTTCTTTTAAATATTTCTTCTGTGGCCCGCTAAAGGTGGTAGATATATAAGCTATGGGATGAAGTTCATCATTTTGCCTCTGCAAAAAACAAGCCCAGCACCTACATTCGAGGCATCTATGTGAAGTTTCAACGGGGATGCTTCAGGACTATAATCTGGAAACTCAAGAAGTATTAGATCCACTAATGCCTGTTTCAATTGCTCAAATGCGGTTTGACACTCAGGAGTCCAGGTAACAGTTTTTCCTCCTGTCTGAGCTGATAGTGGTTTGGCAATCTGCAAACAGTTTGAGATGTGACCACGATAGAAATTCACTATCCCTAGAACTGTCACAGTTGCTTCACTGTCTTTGGAACAGGAAATTTTAAGGCTCCACTTAGATTCTTGTCCAGTGGTAAGATTCCTATTTCAGATATATTATGGCCCAAGAATTCTACTTCTTTTCTGCATAACCGTGTATTCTTTTTCCAATGTTGAAAGTACTTTCTCTAGTGTTGTAAGATGTTCATCAAAGGATCTGACCAGGACAATGATGTCATCTAAATATACCATTACTTGGTTCCAAGGTAAGCCCACTAAAGCTATCATCATGACTCTCTGGAAGGTGGCAGACCCATTTTTGATACCGAAGGGCATATTCAGGTATTCATACTGTCCAAAAGGTTGAGAAAGCATTTTTTTCGACACTATCAGGATCCATAGCAACCTGATATCCTTTTATAAGATCTATAGTTGTAAAATACGCAGTCCCATGCATGTTATAGATCATGTCTATAAGGTTAGGTAGAGGAAATAAATCCCCTTTGGTCACACTATTCAACTTCCTCTCCAAATCTTCTCCAACCCCCCCCCTTCTCACCAGCTAAATTCTATAACATTTACATTATTCCCCCACCCACCTCCAAATTCAAGCCAAAAGCGAATCGAAACCTAACTAACCAACACTTCTACAAACCACCCCTCAAATAACTTACTAAACACCCCCTCCCCAAAAGTTTCCCCCCCTATAGAAACACTGTCCAGAAGAGGCCAAATTGACCTTGCCCGGAGCAGATCAGAAACACCACCCAAACTCTGCAATACAAATAATTCAAACTAGCGATAATTGTCACCTACCACATCGCCACCAGATGTCACGTTACCAGGATTTTACAATGCGAGCACCTCCTTCTGGGTGCTCTGTCTCTACAGACGTCATCCCCCGTCCGCATTGTAGCCGGTACCTTCTCTATCTACTCCCTTCCTCGACTGCTGTGGAACCCTTGGTCCGCCGAAGGAGTCGGTGTCGCCGGGATTCCTAGAAAGCTAGTGTGGCCCCTCCATATTGAGACCGGTGGTGGCGAGCGAGGCAGAAGGTGTAGTATATATATAGTATATATATATATATATATTATATATCAATATATATAATTACTTATAATATATATATTATGACTAATATATATAGTATAATAATATACTAAGTGATGTAATCTGGTATATTCCTGGGGCACTCACAAAACACAATTAATGAACAACAAAAATATAAACTTACATTTAAAAAAAATTAAGGTAAGAGGACAGAATGATTTTAGAAAAGTAAGAGATAGAGGAAAAGTGGGATTTTATTTGACAATTATCAATGAAGACCTTTCTTTCTCTTTCTTCTTTGGGGATTATATACTGCCCCTGCTATCTTTCTGATATATACTTCAACTGGAGCTATTACCACACCTGACAAGGAGTCCCTGTTTGGGCGCCAATTTAATGGCGAGTGGGGAAATGGGGTACAACAGTTTAGGTTTAATGTGTAGGGAAGTATTATATTGTCTGTGTTCTGGGGCTACTCGACAGGTCCTCCTATCTATTGCTCCACCTCCTCTCATAAATAAAGAACAAAACTTTATATTTAACATACTTTTAGTCTTCTGGCCTTTCCCAACGGCCGGATCCAGGAATGTGGACTCCTTGAAGGTGCACGATTGTTTAGCTCCTGAAGCTTTACCTTTTGATGCAATAATTTTTCAATAATTCCTATTCTCTGGGCTATTGACACACTTCTCGATTACAATTTTTATTTTCATATAAATTTATATAAAATTTTTTTATTAATTTTTTTATTTACAAATGTCACTATTGGTATGTGAATTACTTAGGTAGGTTCTATCTTAACTATTAGTATTTCCAGATTCGATCTAGTCATGCTTCAACTTAAGTCTCTTAACTAATCGTGTTTCTGGATTCCACCACTTCCTTAATTCCCTTCAATACTTTTCTGAACTCATAACTTTTATCTTGTGCTGCATGCTGGAGAAAAGTGGATAGATAAGAGAAGTTGGGTTTTAGGAAGTACATGTAATTGTGTGGTTAGTAAGGAAGAAGAAAAGTGAGTGAAAAGTGTACACCTATGGTAACTAGGGTTTCTTATCTTTAAATTCTCTTTCCTTCATGTGTGACACTCTTCTCCTATTTCCGATGGATTATGAGTACGCTGATCTTCAGGCTATAGATGATACATGTACAAAAGATGGTCTTCAGCCTTTAGGGTTTCTGCAACATTCATGGATTGAAGCAAACAATAATGCACAAACCCCACAGAGCAAAATCTTGCACATAATCCAAAAATAAAGATATTTTTTCAATCAATTGTCTTTTGGTTAATATCCAACCAAAACGCCTAAATAACAATCAGGAGATAAGAATCAAGAAATAATATATATTCATTGTATTAATGCAATGTATATATACTGCAGGATCAATTAAGTAAAACCATTTATAACTCCTTCAGACTCTCATCATTCTTATTTGAATAGTTTATGGTTATTGTACTTATTTAAGTATGACAACTTTTATAACTAATATTGGAAACGAAGTATGAATCTATTATATTATTTCAATTTTATTCAACTCACAATTATTCACCTTTTTATTCAAATAAATATAAATTCCTAAATACCTATTAATGAGGGTTTTGTGGTATATTTAATATAGATTCCTCTCTACAGTTTCCTAAACTGTTCTTTGTATAGATATAATTCTTCTATAGATATTTTCCTCTAAAATGACTCCTACTTTTCCGTTTACTACTACTACTATGTAAAAGCTTTCCAAAATTGTGTATTGATTAAACATTTATTTAACTAAAATTTCTTAATAAATCTCATCAGGCCTGGAATGATAAAAAGACTTACAATATATGAAGTATCACTTCCAATTAAAGACTATAATAAAAAGAAATAATTTACCGAGAAGAGTCTTAAATTTAAGACTAAATACTCGTTACTTGATGGGGTAAGGATTGTTCATATCTTCAGATTTTTAGAATAAATTCCGCTTAACACTAATAATTGCTCATTTACAAGAAAGGGGACTCGGCCCCCTTTTCAATGTAAATAATATTAAAGGATCAATCCCCTTTAATGAAGGAAAACTAATTAAAATTTTAAAACACCTACCCTAAACTGTAAAACTATTGCAGGGGTTGTACTCACTTCTAGGTGTCAAAAAATAGGACACTTTTAATGAAAATGTAGGAAATTTTTTTTAAAAAGTAGGTCAAAAGTAGGACAAATTTTAATGCTAAATTATTAACTGTTCTTTTAGTTTTTGGTATATACTACTATTTTTCCTACAGATGTTAAAATACCTAACTTTTAAGTTTATTTCACTGTACTGGATGATTTTTTTTTTTTGATACCCAACCAAATGTGCAGGATGAGTTTTCAGTTGAAATGTTTTCAGCCTCCAGTTCAAATATCAAAATTATTTTTGTTTCCAATTTAATACTAATAGAAATGAAAATTATATTACCAAAAATTAAGCTTGGATGAGTTTTTTTATATTCATAAAAATTATGTTCATTACAAAAATAAAACTATTTGCAAGCTTTAAAATTTAATCTTTCTCTCAATGCTACATGAATTGAAGAAAGCTAATTGTAGGTAAGCTAACAAAATCAACTGGAACCCTGGATGAGGAATGGGTTTTTTCCCCCTTTATTTTCTTTAAAAATAATGTTTACATTGTTAACAAACCAGAAAAAAATGAAAAAATAACAATTTGAAAAAGTAATGTAATGATAGAATTAACTACATAAAAAATGAAAAAAATATGACACAAATTCTCCAATGATTACAAGAATAAGGTTTATTATATATCTGCTTTGGCTAATGTTTTTTTGCTTGATTTGCACAGTAGTAGTCAAGCACAGGTCTTTTATTTTTCTAAATCTCCTTTTGCTCATTTCTTATTTCGTGCAAAGCAGTGGTACTCTTATCAACTTTTTTGCAAGCTGCTTCAGGCATAGTCTGCCCTATCTGTAGTTCTTTCGTGCCATTAATCTTTAATGCATTCTTAATCCTTAAATTGGCTTCTTCAACCAAGGAATTGTAGTTATTAATGTTTATTGTAGCTTTAGCTTCTTTTTCCTGAAGGGATTTTTCTTTGAAGATAGCTTCTTCCGTTTCTCATGATTTCCTTTCAAAATCTTTCTTTTTCATTTCAAACAGCTCTTGTTATTTCCTTTGCCTTCCACTTTTTGCTTTTTTAGTTGGGCCTCGACCCGTTTCTCTTCCTCCAATCTTTCTAAATAAAATTTATTAGCATTGATTACTTTCTTAATGAAGTCCTTTGATATGGGCACCTTATGGACTTCATAACCAAATTGCTTTAAGCCATCTTTGATAGACTGTATTGCACTAACTGATGCCTGAGAAAGGTTGGTTCTGGAATATGTAATAAAATTGGATGTCTGTGAAAAGCCCCGTTCAAAACCAGCATTTCCACGTGGAATGATGAGACTTTAACCAGACTCATCACCTGAGGATACTTACATTGATTAAAAGATTTTCAGAGAAAAAATCTTACTTCAATACTGATCAACCCTGATTTGATTTTTTTCCTGTCAACTTCAACAAACATTGGGTGAAAAAAGTAAAGTAAAAGTAGGACATTTTCATAAAAAGTAGCACATTTCCTACTGTAGTAGGAAAAGTAGGAAAATAGGACACAATATGAACCCTGCTATTGATCACAAATTTCAACTTCTTTTAATAAAACAATGAAAAATATTTAATTAAAGAAGGGTAAGTGCACCCTCAGAGCAAAATTCCACCTTAGAAAATATTAAAACATTTTTTTTTTTTTTTTTTTATGTAGTGCTTCCTTCAATACCCTAGCTTTGTCAAGAAGGTTTTATGTTAAAACCATAAGTTAAACCACAATTTTATAAACTTAAACCCCACTCACTGAGATGGGATTTGAAGAGCACACAATTTTGTTTTGACAATGCAACATTTATAATTTTAACCATAATCAAAACATGATTAAAACTGTACTGCCAATACATAGACACATCAAGCAATGATGAAAGAATTAGTCATAAAACGACAGTAACCCGAAGAGGTGAAGAAAGTGAGAGACATCAAGTTGGAAAATTAGGATAGGGGTGAGGTGTATGATTAATGTTGATTGAAACATGAGATTTCAATCAACTGAATCTACATGTAGAAAAAGGAAGAAGTGCATGTGATCAAACTTGAATTCGTGTCACACCTGTAATGATTGACTAATTAATTTTAAAATTTAAAATTTGAGTACTCAGCAATTATGGGATGAGAAAACCGGGTGCTTTAAAAACTACGCTTGAAGCGTTCTTTTTGGGGGGACGTGGATGGCCTAGTGTTAGAGCATCCGGTTATTGTTAACGCTGCGACGCGGTGTCCAATGTTCGAATTCCGCTGATGGAGAGTAAAATCTCCTGTGACTCATTCATTGATGATTCTGATGTCGTTGGGTAAAGAAGTGTTAAAAACAGAAGAAACAGAAAGAAAACAGATGGGAAACATCGCGAATGAGAAGAAAGAAAAAGGAATTTAATGAAAAATAAAGGCACTCTCAAAAGAATCTTGGATTCAGGAAATCATGAAATAGTTAAGCTTCGAAAGAATCAAGCTTCAAGAAAGAACCTTTTGATAATTACTTAATATTTTCGCACTTTTATTTTGAAATTTTGAGATTATAAAATGTTAAAATTAATTTAATAATAATTTTCACAAATTCTGAAAAGTTATTGTAAAGCAACAGAAGTTTGAAACTATGTTCCTTCAAAGATAAGTTCATAATAAATAACAAAAAAAGCTCCTTCACTAGCAATGATTACAGTATATTATAGAAGATTGTGCGACTCGAATATCAGAATCATCTAGTCTCAAAAGTTGACTCTCGAGATGGCTGCTTGTTTGATGGAACATTACAAATAGTTTTTTGTATCTTCAGTGTACATGTCTATATATGTGCTGTAGTGAAGGATATTTGTGTTAAAATTACAGTGTATGGCAACAATAATATATTAATGATACATGATAGTAATGAAAACGATAGTGATTAAATTCAAATATTAACAAAATGGCGAATAATAATATAGTAATGTCAATGATAGGATAGTGATAATTGTGATAATAATAATAGGTAATTTAATTGATGAAGGTAATGATGGTGATAGTGGGTAAGAATAATAATAAATTATGATAATAATAAGGATGGTAATTTGATATATTATAATTTTTTTAATTTGTTTTCTTATGATATGTATATTTATTTATTTAAGAGCGCCCGATAGCTCCGTGTTAGAGCACTCGACAAACAAAGCGCGGGTCCCAGGTTCGCAACTGGTCGGGTGGGAGAATTGAGCTATTCTCCCCTGGTTAGCTTCGTCCTGCTTGGACGTTAAACGAGTACACCTCCTCCTTGATTAGGGCTCTGCCCGTGAGTGATGGTGTAAAAGAGGCCTGACCATGGGAGAAACAGGTTAAATAGCAAACCAGGGGGTTAATGACAATAAAAATTCAATAATTAGTTAATAAATTAATTGAAAAAAAAATGACATTCAAAAAAATTAAGAAATTAAAAAATAATATTTATAATCACTTATGAATGACGTTTACAAAGTAGATGACATTTGTGAGTGTCATTCACATTCGCTTCAAATTAGGTAAAGTGGTAACAGAATAACGCAGTATGATGTCATTCACAATTAAAGTTTAAAGTTAAGTTAGGGGTTAAATACAGATACATTACAAAAATGATGAGATGTGTCACTAAACACAAAAAGTCACAGTGGATGTTATTTTGATGCAAGAGGTCAAAACAGTATAAAAAATATGACCTCAATATAAGAGGTCAAAGTGATATCAAAGTATGACCTTAATGTCAGAGATCAAGGTGGTATTAAAAATATGACCTCAATGTAAGAGATCAAGATCAAGTAAAGATGTGACCTTAGGGAAAGGTCAGTGGTGATAAATGTTTGACCTTATTACAAGAGGTCAGCAATGATAAAGTGTGACGAAAACTATCAGTAAAATTAATTCATCACCATCATCATCATCCACCTTATCTCCCCTAGACTGGGGGTAAGGTGCGTGACATGCACCAGAAACAGAAAAGGGGTAGAATATGAAAAGTCGAAAAGAAAGACCAGCCTTACTGCCCCCTTTATGCCTTTTAGTGAGAACTCGTCGCAATCAGAAAATCCACCCAAGAGCTTCACGGGACCAAGACGGAGCCTTACTATGGCACCTCATCAAAGTGGGATTCATCCCTTGGCCCAGATGGGCCACAACCCTACCCCCTCACAAAACCCAGCCAATCACTCCTATTAAGCACCTTTCTTCTCACCTATGCCAAACTCACCTCTCTCTCCTCCAGACATTCCTTTACTGACTCAATCCAATTTTTCTTCGGTCTCCCAGTGGTCAATATCCACACACTCACAACTAACATCCACTTAACCAACCGACAATCATCCATCCTTTCCACATGACCAAATGATTTCAATGTACTTTCATTTATTCTCTCATTTTTCCCTTTCTTCACACCACACAACTCCCTAATACGCTCCATCCTCATTTTATCAAATCTTCTCACACCTAACACACCCCTAAGATTGTCCATCTTGAACACATTGTACTTTAGATCTATACCTCTTATTTCCAGACCACATTATCACTACTATACATTAACACGGTAACCAAACATACCCTCATATTAACACCTAGCACACTTCCAAGACTTAAGTCCCTTTACATCACCAACGATTTAATTGCACCGCCACCTTTTTGCTATTCACAACTTTCCTACTACACTCTGCATCATCAGTTCCTTTACCATCCAACACATATCCTAAATATTTAAACTCGGACACTTGTTCCAGCTGCTCACCATCTAAAATAACTTCACACCGAGGACTGTCCTCACTGAAAACCATAACCTTATCTTATTCATTTTTTCTAAACTCCTCCTCTTTAACACGTCCTTCCATTCTTCTCTACCAATCCTCTCAAACTCTTCAGACCCCACACAAAACCAAATCATCTGCATATAATAGGTAGGGTACATTTCACTCTCTTTCATTCTCCCTCATTCTAACACCATCTCTTGCCACCCCCACCTCTAATTCTTTCATAACCCCATACATATACAAATTTAATAGCCAAAGAAACATAACACATCCCTGCCTCACTCCGCTATTAATATTAAGCCAACCACTTTCGACTCCATTTATTCTTACTCACGCTTCACTGTCGTCATACATACTTTTGATTCCATTCAGAAGCTCACCAACGACACCATATATCACTAACACCTCTACCGTAGAGTTTCCCTATTAATCCTATCATACACCTTTTGCAAATCCATAAAACCTAAATACAATTTAATTATTTTCTCCCTTGTTTTCTCAATCATTTGTTTCAATGTAAAGAATTGATCTACACATCCTCAACCACTCCTAAATGCACCTTGTTCTTAACCAATCAGTCCTTCAGTCACTTGACACACTCTTTCTACCAAAATACCAGCATATATCTTCCCTACAACACTCAAACTAAATCCCCTACAATTCCTACAGTTACCCATATCTCCCTTACCTTTATATAAGGGTACTATTACTGCACTCATCAAATTCATCAGAACTATACCCTCCATAAACGCAAAACATCAATTTTCCCAGACAAGCATTAAATGAGCATCAAATTTATGGTCTCAATAAATTTTGCGATAGCTCTCCCCTTTATTATGGTTTTGTAGCTTACTGTTATTTACACACTGCAGCTTTTAGGAGTAATTCTTGCTATGAAATGCTTAAGCATAATATTAGATTCATACTCCCAATTTGTTTTTGACTATGTGAACCAAAGTGTTGATTCTCAGGTTGTGTTAAATTGGATAATTACCGGTGAAACGAAGGTTAAGGCCAAATATGTTAATAATAGGATTAAGGATTTCAATGTTCTGCTGGAGGGCTTGAAAAATAAATATAAAATAAAATTTATTTTCAACTATTTCCTCACAGAGCAAAACCCTGCTGATATACTAGCCAGGGTCATATAATATAAAAAATTTAATTAGAAAATTTTGGTTGCATAGACCCACTTGGTTGACAAAATTTAAGTAAGTGGCCCCATCCGAGTTAAAAAAAACTTTGCAACACTCAATAATTTTGACATTAATGTGAATATTTTTCCTTTTAATGATTTGATTAACATTAATAAATATTCCAGTTTTAATAAGGTAACAAATATAGCAAAATATTTGTTTTCTTTCATTTGTAATATAACTAAAAAAGATCTTTATAAAAAAGCAATAGCTTTCTGAATAAAATTAGTACAACTAATTAGTTATACCAAGGAAATAGAGTTCTTAAAATCTCATGATAAAAATGATAAAATCCCATTATTAGTCAATAATCTTAATTTGTTCTTAGATGAAGATGGTATTTTGAGATCAAAAGGTAGAATATCCAAGTGTGCATTATTCTGATTACAATGTTCATAACCCCATCATCCTTTCAAGATTCCATCATTTCACATCCTTAATAATTAAAAATTATCACATAAAAGTACTACATCTTGGTGTGAACTCTACTCTGACTTTAATCAGGAACCAATACTTTTGGATTCCCAAAGGTAGCCATGCTGTCAAAAATGTTATATAAGATTACATGATTTGCACTAAAATCAATGCTCATGCATTCAAGTATCCCAAATATACGGTACATACCAGCCCAAACATCATGTGCACCTAGTTACACCATTCAAATTTGTTGGTATAGATTACACAGGGCATGTTTATGTTAGAAATGAAAATACCAATTTGAATGAAAAAATGTTCATTCTGGTATTACTTGCCTCAACGTCAGAGCAATTCTTTAGAATTAATACCAGACATGAGCGCTCAAAACTTCTTATTGGCTTTTCAACGCTTTTGCAATTTTTATTCCAGCCTGACTATATATATCTATACTGAACAATGCACATACTTTTGATAAAGGTAGCACTATTTTGTAAAAAGCACTAGAGTCTGATGAGTTTCAAAAGGAACTCGGCAACAATAATATCAAGCATGCAAAAAATACCACTGTATTCTACTTGGTGGGGTGCCTTTTGGGAAAGACAAATAAGAACAATTCAAAATTGTATGTATAAGTCAATAGGTACGGCAAAACTCGCTTATTTTGAGCTTTCAACCACTATCTTTAATCAAAAATACAATCAAATCAAAACCATTGATTTATAGATCGGAGTCCAGTGACATACAAATTATTACTCCCAATTCTTTTTTGAGGTTAAATTGCAATTCCTCTTTAATATTAAGGGATAAGGAATCAAACTTTTTTTCAGTTAACCACCACTCACGGGCTTGACCCTTATCAAGGAGGGGACAGAAAATAAAATATAGAAAAACCCTTCCAAGCCTAAAAACGCAGATCTTTCAGGTGAGCACAGACGTGGGCTTTAAAGAGAGGAAGATTAAATACAGTTTTAAAAATTGAAGACAAGGAGTTCCACACAACAGAAGTAGCTAGAGAAAAAGAGACACCACAACGAACAAGTCTAAGGTTTTCAATACTCGCGCAAAATTCCTGCGAGGGCAAGTCAACCTTTTGTGCTACGTGAGCGACGCAAGGGTGGTGGGAATGCAAGAGGTTAACTCCCTTGAGCATCTGCCGCTGTAGTACCTATAGAAAAAGAGAGAGTGCGCCAATGTCAAGTCGCAGAGATAGAGAGTTAAGGGAGTTTGAAAGAAGGGGTTTATTAATCTCTTAGCTTTAGACTCAGCCCTATCCAATAGAAGGGTGCAGCCGGAGCATCACAAATATGAGAATAGTACTCTATACAAGGGCAAATAAGCCCCTTATATAACTGGAGTATAAAGAAAAAAATTCCCAAAACCTAAACAGAACTCCCAGTTTCTTTGAGGCCACCTTAGCAACCATTGTAATATGAGGTTTTCAAGACAATTTGTTGTTTAAGTTCAGACCAAGGAATGTTTATGTTATTCACAGGTGAGACGTTGGAAATGTCGAAGGAAATAGGAAAGTTGGGAGATGTTTCTGAGAGGGAGATGTAAAGAAGTTGTTTTTAAAGAGTTTAATTTTACAAGGTTGCAGTGACCCCACCGGGAAATCCCATTTAAATTGGCAAAAATAGAATCAGAAAGCTGAAGACGAGAGGCAACTCTAGATACAAAAAAAGGAACAGATTTGAAATGGTTGGAAACAGTAAAAAACTCTGAAAAAACTCTTGACATACAATTGGAAATATATGATCAATTTAAAATACTATGGTATGAGGAATATTTACTCCGTTTAAGAGAAACTAGCGACAAGCTATATGAGTCCTCATGGGAAAATAAAATAAGGTAAATGACATCATTTTAGTTAAATCAATTAATAGAACTCGCCCCTTTTGGTTGACCGGTTGAGTAATAGTTAATAATTGGTCATCACAGCAAAGTAAGGTTTATTAAAGTAAAGCAAAGCGATGAGTAGATACACCAAAGGAGGACACTGAAAATAGTTCTACTGACAAATCGGAATTGAGTGAAAGCAGATCCAAAAGAAAAGCTGAAATAAAGTGTGACCTTTTGATTAAAACAAAATTAAATGATTTATAAATGGTTTTCCTTCCAGGATTGCAATTTATATTAAAATTGCAATCTTTCTGGGGAATATGTTATAATTTGTATTTAAAAATTAAAAATTGTGTATTTAAAATAGTAAAATTATTATATGTCAAATAAATTACTAAAAAATACTTGCTAAAAATGTAGTAAAAAGGTCAAAACAATAAAAGAAGTCAAATTTATGCAAGTAATTACGATAAAAATGCTCACTAAGAGTCGCTAGTAAGGCCTATATTTAAATTGTTTGGTTAAATTTCTATATCATATTCTTATATATGAATCTCTGATACTGTGTTCTTGTATCGTATTTTCTTTTGCGGTTCTTCCACTTGTGTTGAATTGAGTTCAGTATTGGTCCAGCGCCATTTTGAATGTTTGAATTATATTCCTGTTTTGATAAATTGTCTCTTTAAATGATAAATATAATTATAAATTTAAGAACTATAAGAAATCTTATACCCCAAAATAATTTTTGGAAGAATGGAAGAAAGCTTTCACTCCTCCTCCAAACGATTTAAATAACTACCAGCTGTTGTCTTAGAACTGTAGGTCCAAGTTGACTAGTAAAGAAATTTAAGCTCGAAGAGTATTTAATAGAAAGTGCCTGTGCTTCTGCATTTCGATTGCATCATTTAGGTAAGTTGATATCTTTATTTTATTATTTATTATTTTATCATTTATTTTATTTATTTATTTGTAATTTCAAACTATTATAAAATTTATTTTAACATAGATTTAATAAGGTTAAGAAACTTTAAAATCTCACAAATTACATTCTTTACACATTTCTGAGAAAACTTTAGCTGATTTTTCTAAAGAGAGTTCAATTTTGCACACTTTGAACATAAACACATAGGCTAACTTACCTTAAAGTGTACTTATCATGCCACATTCTTTCATTTGGCACAGAAGGATCAGCAGCAATGAAAAACTCATGATGAGGATCTTGCAAATTTCCATCAAGTAACCATTCAGTTAACATAACAAATAGTGGACGGCAGGCTTGGGACAAAGCATGACGAACCACTTGAACATGTGAATCATCACCATGATGAAGATGCTAAGAAAAATAAAATAAAAGCTACACTCTTACTCATATTCATTATAACTATATTCTGTAATTCTATATAGTAAAATAATTCTACATAGCATATTAATGATGAAGAATAAAAATTAATATACCTCTTTCTTTCTTTTATATATGCATATTAGGGTCAGAGTAATACCAAATTTTAACCCAAACTGATACCGAGTACCGATACTTCGAAATTACTGATACCAGTATTTTTATATTATAGGTAAAGCTGCCATAACTTCCTGAAAATTTAATTAAGCAATAGGTAATAATCAGGAGAGCAATTAGATATGGGTAATGTCTAGCTAGAATCTAAACTTTCTAAAATGTAGATAAGAAATTCAATATTTTAAATTTAATGATTTAAATAAATGGTGATTCTCTGACAAGTCAGGCGGTGACTTGCACCCAATCCCCTCCAATTTTAATGAAATTTGGTACACAAACTCATTTTGGCACAAAACTCACTTCCCTAAAATATTAGGTTCCAATTTTAAGTAGGGGCTGCAAAACAGTCCCCCTAATTTTGGGGGAGTTTCGCGATACTCACTTCTTTCAAAGACTGATAACTTTGATTCTACTTAATGCAGAATCAAAATGCAAAATGCATTTTAAAAGGAATTTATAGATCTATTAAAAAGGCAGGAATATA
Source organism: Trachelipus rathkii (assembly GCA_015478945.1). Lineage (NCBI taxonomy): Eukaryota > Metazoa > Arthropoda > Malacostraca > Isopoda > Trachelipodidae > Trachelipus > Trachelipus rathkii. The sequence goes on from JABUQX010039600.1 coordinate 79,758, forward strand.
AAAATCTGCACAACAATTTTTAAAAAAGTTATAAGGTGTTGTTCACTCTGAGACTCGCGCCGATAAAGAACAGTATCAGTCCCGCTCAATTGATGTTTGGTCAGAATATATTAATACCGAGTGGATTAGTTGATCCTGCTTCGGAGACGGCACCTATAGAATATAATGCATATGTTAAAAAGCTAGCCGCCCTTTTAGCACAGCCGCTGGCTCCACACCAATTATAAAAATCGACATGTCTTTGTGCCTAAAGGGTTACATGAAGCGAGGTTTGTCGTAGTACGGCAGACACAGTTTAATGTCGGTAAATTTGCGCCTCGCTATGTCGGCCCCTTTAAAGTTATAAAAGTTAAACAGAATGTACTTATCGAAAAAAATGGGAAGCCTCATTTAGAAAATTTAAGGAATGTTCGCATATATTATAACTTAGTAGATGTAGAAAGAGAAAATAACCCCTATAAAAAAACTAATCCTTTGTCTTTCAGATGGTAAAACGCCTAAGGTAAAGGTGTTACCTAGAAATGATTAAAGGTTGCCTCTATAGGAGCGCTATTTAAAAATTATTGTTTTACTCTCTAACTTTAGTAGCCACTGTCTCCTCTACCCTAAACTTTTTATAAAATTATCAGAAGCTTGTTACAGGCACTTGCAAGATAACCATTATGTATCGCAATTGGTACATATATATAAATTTATAAAGGATATATGTAAGGGCGACCAAATTCGGATCTTAGGATCAGATCTCTGGTGCACTGCTATAAGAAATCTTGTACAAAGAAAGTCCTGTGTTCGACATAATTGTGTCATTCTTTTTTGTATATTATCAAGGTCATTAAGGTGACTGTGTCCCTCAACGGCTGTGCCGCTTGCAGGGAGGTCAGTTAGAGTAAAGACCCCAGAGAGCTAACATCTTTGCACTCTCTTGGTCCAAAAATTGATACTTGAATTGGGGTCAAATTTAAATTAATAGCTTGATATTTAAAGAGTAAACATTTAGTTTTGAAAAATAGTGAAATATCTTAATGTGTGTAAGAAATAAATAAAGAAGCGTTTTGCTATTCCAAAACTATCTCATTATTTGCTATATCAAGGTTATCTCTTAAATAGGGCTAATTAAACATTATAGAGATCAGTCTTTATATATATATATATATATATATATATATATATATATATATATATATATATATATATATATATATATATATATATATATATATATATATATATATATATATATATATATATATATATATATATATATATATATATACTATATATATATATA
>JABUQX010039601.1:0-5000 GCA_015478945.1 Trachelipus rathkii
TTAAAACAAAAAACGACATGTAAACTATTGCCATTTGACAATAATCGAAAACAATCGATTATATCGTTTTGTTCGAATTATATCCATTAATATCCTTTCTATAAGGTAATAGCTCATTTTATAATAATAATATATATATATATAATAATGCCAGTAAATAAATTAATTTATATATATATAATCAAGTAGTAATAGCTATACCTAATATATATGTATATAACGGTATATATATAAATAATAATATATATTAGATTTATATTAGGAGTGACATATATATATAAATGAAGGGGTTATTTCTGGAATACTTGTAATTAAACCACCTTCATATAGAATTGTATATTAAAGGTATGTTGAAGAGATGAGCTTGTCACGATGAAGTGGCGTTTCGTCGAGGAGGCTGAAACTTCTGAGGATTTCCACCCAGTAGGTTTTAATTTAGCAGAAGACCCCATCACCAAGAACCGCCACCAAAATCCCCCAAGTTAAGACAATGCCGGCGAGTACACTCCGCTCTCCGAAAGATCCTGACTAAGAGGACCAGGTAAGTAAAAGTGAGTGCTGTCAGGAATAGAGCTGAACTGTGGGTGCACACAATTTTGAAGTTCAGCTGAGAAGTGGCATACTACTACCACTCTTGTACGTGCTTGACGGTGGCCGTTGGTCCGCACGCACCGCAGAAGTTTGAAAGTTGGATAAGTAGTGAGAGGGGGAAGCACGTTAGCAGGCAGTGGTACAAAGAGAAGAGGGATGAACCGAATAGATTAGCAACCCAACAAAAAAGAAACTTGATTTAGATGGTAGAAGAGTAGAGTATTTCATGTCACCAGAAATAGAAGGGGTTGATAAATTAGTTCTGAGTCTTTGATTATTTAAAACCGGGGACCTTGCGAATGAGAATGATCAGTTAGTTAGTTGAAGAAGTGGACAGCGTTGTCCGATAGAGTGGCGAAACGAGACCATCTTCTTTCCCGAGCGTGCTTCTGGTAGATCATCAGTGTGGTAGCAGCCTCCTGCAATCCAAACGCTCACATATACTAAATTAATATATGTATTTATATAGGTATCTAATTATAAATATTATATATATAAATATAAGTATATATTATATATTACACTATATATATATAAACCAATATATATATATATTAATAGTATAAGTTAATATATATATATATATATATAATATTAATTATATATAATATAGTATATATATAGTGGGTGTGTGTGTGTGTGGTGGAGAGAGAGAGAGAGCAGAGAGAGAGAAGAGAGAGAGAGACGAGAGAGAGAATATGAGAGAGAGAATGACGAGACCTGAGTAAGAGAGAGATTGTGTAGGAGAGATGGAGGTAAGAGAGATACTAAAGCTCCGATTTATAGAGAAAGTTGAGGTTATTGCAACAAAGTACATTATCTGTTTTCTTGTTCCTCTTCCCAGAAATTTTCCTTAGTATTTGATTTGGAATAAAAATAAAATTATTATTATACATCATTTAGGGAGACAATGGAGTTAGATTTAGAGTGAAATTTATCTTAGTATCTTTCAAATACTAATCATTGAGAACCTAAGAGAAATGTTGTAAGTGAGTGTGTTACTCTATCTGCATTTTTGTCCAGGCAAAATATGAGGGATCAAGAGAAATATCCCAATTGTGATTGTTACATGCATTATTTTATTGATTCACCCTTTACTCCGTTGAATGCGGAAAAGAGACCGTCATTGCATAAGAGGTAGAGTGATATATTTATATATGCAGAATATGGGTATATTTATAGGTAAATTATAATAAGTGTGTTATTTATAAATTAGATAAAATAAATAGTAATATCAATACAGTATATATATTATATATATAGTTATATATTATGAATATAATAATTATATAGTGTTATAATCCTCATTTATTTAATAATTAATAAAATAAATAATATATAAATAATAATAATTATTACTAGTAATAGTAGTATCTATATTACCTACTAAAAATAAATAAGAAACTAGTATGTTTATGCTTAGAAACAGCCTAATTTAAAAGTTAGGATTATTTAGTATTAGAGTTACCCATTCGGCTTGTGAGGGACCCCTACCTAGGGATTAACTATCAATTATAAATATATTATTAACATCATAATATAATATATGATATGGAATATATATTATAATAACCTTACAAATAATATAAAAATAAAATATTAAAAACTAATATATTATATAAATACATTAGTAAAAATCCTCATGTACTATAAAAGGATGAATAAATATTGTAAATATATAAGTTAAAGAGAGCCACATGTCGCTATAATGCAATGTCTCGAACAGTTTTTTAAAGTAATTGTTTAGTATAAAAATATAAAGGGTTTAATAGGTGTAGTTGGAAAGAGAATATAGAATATTTTATTGAGTGAATATATAGGAGTGAATAATAATTAATAATATAAATAAAAAACTAAAGGCATAATAATACCCTACTTATTATATACTTAAAATGTATATAAATGAGAAAAGTGTGATAATATATATATAAGTTTATGTTAGTAATAAATTTGAGTGTAGTAATTGGTGACTAGTGCAATATTAATAATATAGCGGTAGTATACGTAAGATAAATAATTAATATATATATATGGATAAATTTCTTCGGTCTTGAACCAAGCGGGTTGGGATAAAGATATAGTTCTAATTACTCACAAACACAAACACACACACAACATATTATATATTGTTGATATATAATGAGATTATAAGTATAATATAGGAGTAAATAATATATAGGTATATAGAAAGTAATATAATAATATAACTACAATTTAATGTTATATATAGTAGATAACCCATGATATAATAATAGGTAGTATAATAGGTGACATATCCTATATATATGTATAGTGAGTATATTGTATGATATTACTATACCGGAAATATATAATACCTGTTGGTATAAAGAATAATGCGAGTGGTAGGGACAATTATGATTCAACTTGAGGCGAACCATGAAGAGGATAAGGTACCTATGATGAGCTGCCGAGCGCGTAATAATAAATACCTTTATCACTTTGTGATCGAAACATATTAAGGGGTATGTAATTACCTATCTCGTTTGGAGTCAACTCGTATTTTATGTAAGATTGATTTGTAATTTTAAATATTGTATTTTCTATCAGATTTATGTGAATTTGGAATTATTATGTTAAAATATTATAAATTTTTTAAACTATATATATATTTCATTATTTTAATTTATTTATTATTAATTTATTAATTTGTTTATTTATTATTATATAAAAATTCTCATTTAATTATAATTATATAATATTTTTACACACATTATAATTTAACTTTTAGCTTTTTATTTAATAATTTATTAGATTTAATATATTAAATATACTTATATATTAGTATAATTTTATTATATCTTATTCGCTAAATCTAGTCGTTGTTAACTGGTCAGGATCGATGCTTCGTTTCCACGGTTCCGGCACTCCAGGAACATCTTGACTTTCGATCTTTTCTCCCGGTCCGATCCTACTACACGACTACACGACTACATCTCTGATTTTCCGTATGATCTTCCGAACTTCCAGGTTCATGTTGGTCGGAGTTTACACATCACGCATCCTCGCTATTGTTTATAATATTTTTTTTTGCCCCAACAAAATCCAAATAAAATAAAAACGCAAAAAGTCTGGCCGCGGCTATACATGTTGTTTTTTTATGTGTATGTCGTTATAGTTAGTTTTATATTCATAGTATTGTAATGTTAATTTAATTTGAATAGGTGAAATCTATAACAAAAAAAAGTGTTGTAAAATGTTCATGTTAGGTTTGTAATTAGTTTGTTTGGGTTGTTTGATATAAAGATTGATTTATTGTTAATGTTAAAGAAAGAAATAAACCCTTTTTGTCGATTAACTCCTCTTATTTTGTTTAAATTGTAATATTAGGATTATTAGTTCGTCTGTTGTTGTGATAATTATATTTTTATTATTATTTAGTACACACTGTCATATTATTTATTATATTACTTATTATTATATATTATTAATTACTATTATTATTATATATTATTATTATTATTATTATATTAATATTCATATTACCTTCATTATTTTTTATTATATATATATTATGATTTTATTATTATTATTATTATATTATTATTAATTATTATATTATTATTATATTATTATTATTATGATATTATTATTATTATTATTATTATTATATTATTATTATTATTTATTTTTATAAGGATCTCAAGAGAAGAAGAAGAAGAAGAAGAAGAAGAAGAAGAAGAAGAAGAAGAAGAAGAAGAAGAAGAAGAAGAAGAAGAAGAAGAAGAAGAAGAAGAAGTAAGAAGAAGAAGAAGAAGAAGAAGAGAAGAATGAGAAGAAGAAGAAGAAGAAGAAGAAGAAAAAGAAGAGAAAGTCCCTGGGAGATGGAAGAACGTAACAGAACTACAGAACTACAGACTACAGAACACCGACAGCAAAAGACTTTACAGTCCACTCAAGGCTAGTCTTTTAAGTATTTTTGTTATTTAATTTGTTGGATGTGTCTACTGTTATTAAAAAAAACCTGTATATGTATTTTTGAAATAAGTATATATTTACCTATTTCTAGTGTAACATAGAGTGCTGCTCACTTAGAGCATGATTCTGCTTCTATGCATAAATCATTAGTATTTAGGTATTTTGTTTATTTATTGTGTTGTGATCGATTAGGTCACCGTCTTAGAACAGATATTTCTATTGAGATTAACCATCAAGATATTCACTACAGTTTTTCAGTGTGATCAATTAGATCACCGTCTTTGAAACAGATATGTTCTATGCGGGAAAAACATTCAAAGCCATCAACTACAGCCATTCAGCGTTATGGAATAGATCACAGTCTTAGAACAGATGTTGTTCTATGCGATAAACATCAAAGCAACTTTAAAGTTATTCATTACAGTTATTTAACAGATGTTCTATGCGGTAAACATTAAAACTATTTATTACAG
>JABUQX010039601.1:10000-22207 GCA_015478945.1 Trachelipus rathkii
CTACGCACCCTCAGAGAAACCACGATAGAATTGGCTACCTAGCCTAGGATTATATTCTAATAAAGGATCTTTTGATGCAGTCAAGATTGCCAAATCCGATAGAATCGACTTACCTAAAAAGAATCTCCTGATGTTTATAAATTATATAATATATTTATATATAATATATATATATATATATATTATTATATATATATATATATCATATATAAATAAATATTATATAATATATATAAGTATATATATATTATAATTATATATATATATTATTATATAGATATATATATAGTAAATATTGATATCCGGGTAAGTGCCAAAGAATTTTACTGTAGGTGGGGGCAGATGAAGTTAAGCTGGGTAGCCGAAATGAAGTTGAAGTTATATTATTCCAAAAATTCATGGATGAGGTCCCAAAGGCATTAAGAAAACGTATCTAGGAAAGAATAAATTACAAACAAAGGATGGGATACGGAAAGGACCAGAGCACTTAGAATATAATTAGGGAAATGCTCGCTGATGAAGAAAGCAGCGATGAAAACCTCGACGTGAGCTAAGAGCATAAAACACAATACCAACCGCACCCCACCCCACCCCGATCGATGTTTACTGGAGAAAGGAAATTGCTGGAAGTCATTTGGAGGTCCCGAGAAGGAAAATTTACAGTGACGTAATTAGGAATCAACAGACTCACCGACCTAACCATGCAATGTTTAACAGCAACGATGGATGTCATCCTATGCACCAAGCATGTGAAAATTGCAAGAGACCCAGACACACTTTTGAAAATTGTAGAAAGAGGCTCGGATTATGCTTAATTTGCGGAAGAGACAAACATCCCGCTGGGGATGCCACTGTAAAGGGGTCTAAATGAAGGCTGAGGATTTTTCAATGTTTATTCAAGTTCAAAAAGAAGAGTCCAAGACTTGTTCAAGACTTGTTCAAGACTTGTTCAAGACTTGTTCAAGACTTGTTCAAGACTTGTTCAAGACTTGTTCAAGACTTGTTGCCTTCTTTCGAGGCAACGCAAGAAAGGTTTCTTTTTCCAACTACCCAAGTTAACAATTTAATATTCAAACCAACTAAGCTATTTCCTCCCACTACAATATATATATATATATATATATATATATATATATATATATATATATATATATATATATATATATATATATATATATATATATACTTTCTTTAATATATATATACTATATACCCTGCTATATATATACCCATCATTTTACTTTTCTGTTTTGCCCTGTGTTCTATTATTTTGCCATATCACTATTTTAGAGATTTTATTGACTTTATTTGGTCAATCATTTTTTGGCAATGAATGTATTTAATATTCAAATGAAAAGTCTGCTAGTGAATTTGTTAGTTTTCTTCGCATGTTTTTTTCATATAACATATATATATATATATATATATTAACATATATAACACTTGCATATATATACTATAACTATATCTCTATATATATATATATATATACTTATATATATATATAACTCATATATATATATATATATATGGGCGTGGGCAGGGGGGGCCTTTAGGGAGACAAAGTTGAGTGATATATATATATATATATATATATAAATATATATATATATATACAGAAATATGTATATATATATATATATATAACATATATGTATATGTATATATAACTAATATATATATATCTTTATATATATATAATATATATATGGCATATATATACAATATATATATATATATATATATATATAATAATATATATATATATATATATATATATATAATATATATATAATATATATGTAATATATATAATATATATATATATATATATATATATATATATACCATTTTATATTTATATATTTATATTTTATAACAATATATTTTATATATATATATATATATATATATATATATATATATCTTTGCTCTGCATAACTGCTGCTGCTGCTATATACGCTAAGTCATGGGTTCCGCAGAAATTTATGGTCTTCAAAATTGCTGTAATATTTCTTTTCTTTTCTGCAATTGTTTTTAATGTGTTGTCTGCAGCTGAATATCAACAGTTTGGCCCGCCAAATGGTATCGACACACTGAAAGTTCTAGCGGAGAATAATGTCAGCAGAATCCAGCTGTTTAAAAGCACAAACTAGTTGACTTTAACCCAATATGAAAACGAAAACACATTAAAACTTTAGAAGAAAATAATATAATACGTTATTAATTAGTAATTACTACTCATTATCAATTAATTGATGTCTTTTTCTTTTTCTACTACTAAACCCTTAAAAACGTCGTCTGGCAAACATATAAGGTTTATAATTTTCATTTCGCCAAGATTTAGGACTGGTGCTTTTACTACATTCTTTTAGCATGTAATATATATATATACCTTTATTTATACTGTATTTCTACAGATATAAATATATATAACATGTGATAAAAATATTTACATATATAGGGACCTTAGGTATTTCGCGGCTACTTTTCCCTTTTTCTACGAATTAAACATATTCAGAAGTTTTTTAATTAGAACTAAATGTAAAAATTGTGAAGCTTTAAAAGTTATAACATTTTATTTTCCTCTTTGAAATACATCTATATATATATATATATTCTTTTATATATATATATATATATATATATATATATATATATATATATATATATATATATATATATATATATATATAATAAATGATTTGATATTTTTATATTTATTTTATTTTTTGATCCGGGGCTTGCCCCCCCCTCTATATCATCCCCTGCGTCTCCTGCTAACGCAGGATGCCCCTCTCGCTTCTCTCGAGGGTCCGCGGTGGATTTTTTTTTTAAATAAAAATACTTCAAAAATTATTCTTAATAATAATTAGAAAAACTAGGCTAATCAATAAAGGAATTTTAAAATTACTATTTTAAGATAAAATAATAAGTCTCATCAAATAACCGTAATAATAATAATAATAAAATAATAAATAATAATAATAATAATAATAATAATAATAATAATAATAATAATAATAATAATAATAATAATAATAATAATAATAATAATAATAATAATAATAATAATAATAGTAATAATAATAATAATAACTAATAATAATAATAATAATAATAATAATAATAATAATAATAATAATAATAATAATAATAATAATAATAAATAAAAGCTTACAAAAAATTGCAACGATAAAACCATTATTAAAATTAATAAAAAGAACAGTTTTAAACTCTTTTCAAAGCTTCACACTTTTTAAATTTAATTCTTAACTCGTTCGAAAGTATTGATATAATAAAAATGATGGTAATCAGTCGTCCCTCGAAGAGCCTATATAATATATATATATATATATATATATATATATATATATATATATATATATATATATATACCTCTTTCTTATATTTACTGGTGTCACCACTCACGGGCAGAGCCCTATTCAAGGAGGGGGTGTTACACGCCTCAGAAGTCAACAACTAAAGTAAATTACGCAGATGAGCACAGACGCAGGCTTTGAAGTGGAGGAGATTAAATTCAGCAGAGGAAACAAGAAGATGGAAGAGAATTCCACACAGAACAGATGTGTCAGGAAAGAAGGAAGCACCGCAGCGAACTGGCCTGGGAGTCACCTACATCAACACAAAACTCATGTGCCGGGCACAGCCTCCTAGTTCTACAAGGAGCAGTCTTAAAAGGTGGAGAAGTACGCAGTGATAACAAAGAGATAGAGGGTCAAGGGCTGGAAAGCCAGAACAGTTTATAAGCCTTTTTGGCCTTTGACTCGACCTATCAAGCAGATTACAGAAGCAGGCCCCGAATATGGGGAAGCATTACTCCACTGCAAAGGCTGAGATGAAGCCTTGTATGGCTAGAAAGGCACAACTGAGAAGAGAGGAAAGAATCTGCCAGTCTAACAGAACTCCAGTTTCCTTGAGGCCACTTCTAACAGCAGCAGCGTCTGTGAGACTTGGGCATTTTTGTTTATGTTAAAGGCCAAGGATTATTTATATTGTCCAACACAAGGAGGAGACAGAGAGAACTACCATCAGAGATAGGAAGGTTGGAAGGTGTCTTAGAGAGGGAGATGTAAAAAAGTTGAGTTTTTAAAGGAATTAGCAGGGCCCCTACAAGGTTAGGAACAGGAGCACACCTGAAAGTCTATCTGAATCAGAGAAAATAGAATCGGAAAGATTAAGACGAGGGCATTGAAGTAAAGAAGGAGCAGAATTGAAGCAGTTGAAGAGTGAGAGGGGTCAAGTCATCACGATGGTGAATGGAGGTTGAAGATTGCAGGTGAGAGATCATTAATGAAAATCTAAAAGGCTGAGTAGAATAGACAACGAGCCACGGGAACACCACTATTGGCACAGAAAGGAAGACGTGCCATAAACAATAACCCGATATTGTGACGTTTGAGAAGAAAGCTAGACATAAGTAGCAAAAGAGAAGGAGGGAGAGAAACTAAAGAGGAGGAAGCTTGAAACAGTGAGCGCGTGCTATACTGATCAAATGCTTTGAACTCATAATAAAGCGCACCGCAGATCCATGAATTTCAAGGGCGGAAAACCATAAATCAGTATGATAGGAAAGTATCACCAGTAGACCTCAAACGCCGAAAGCCATTACTGGCAATCGAAAAAAAGTGAAGAGATTCCAAGATAATCTAAGAAATGAAGTTGAGGAAGAGTTTCAAAAAATCTTAGATAAGAACACAAAAATAAGAGCTAACAGGGCTGATAGTTAGAGGGATCAGGCGAGCTTCTTTTTTTCGAATAGGTTTGGACTTATGTTGTGGCTACCGCGAGGGAAAGATGTTAAATATTGGAGACGCATGGGAGCATAGTTGAACGAGGGGCTAGGTCAGCACGTAAGCACTCCCTCAAAAACTCGGGAATGCCATCAGGGACACCCGCCTTCCTAGTTCTGCGTTTCAGGAGCCACATGCACCACGATCCCGAATGAAATCACAGGCAAAGGCATGGGACACCTGAGAGGAGGGAGGAGGATGAGGAATACTGCAGATCGTCCAGGGTGAGTTAGGAAAATACGAAGGAGGCCAGAAAGAAAGTTGGCCTTTTTTTTGGTTGGAGGTAGGGCCATCAGAGCGAATAAGAGAAGGAAAGACAGATTTTTACAAAAGTTGTTAAGAATGTTTGGCAAGAGGCTGTTGAAAGATTGTCAACTTAGGAGAACCAAGGAGGTGCTTTTTGTTTGATGAAAGCCCGCTTTGCTCGTCAGAAGGAAATATCCTACGCTGTTTCTAGCAGAGGCCAGAAAATTACGCTTAAGAGTGATAATGGGAGAACGGGGTACTTTCCATTCCTGACAGAGCTGTCTCTGGCTGGATGGCCAGAGAACAAGCACGATCAGAATCTCACTGTGGAGGAGAAAAAGATTTAGTCGAAGGAATGAACCTGCTCATCCATCAAACGATTACGGCTCCCACCTTATCGGCAGGGAAGTCGAAGAGTGACAAGAGACAAGCAGTCATATATATATATATATATATATTAATATGTAACATGTAATATGTATGCTATAATAGCCAACCTTGTAGTAGTAGTATAACTATGTAACAGCTATTCCCAGCTGCTATCAGCTCTTCGCTATAACAGCAACAGCAACCAATATGTATGTAGCCAGCAGCCAGCAATATATCAGCAGCAGCCAGCAATAATATCGCCGCATATCGCCAGCCAGTAACTGCTGCTGCATAATAGTAATAATAATATGTAATAATAATATGTAATAATATATATAATAATAATAATATCATAACAAGGCTACTCTACGCCGCCATAATACATATATAATATATATAATAATAATAATAATATATAATACCTCGCCAACAACAACCAGCAGCAATAGTAATGTGTAATATATGTATAGCATCATATATAATATGGAAGTAACAACAACCTTAATATATATAGTAACATATATAATATACATATATATAATAATATGTATATATATGTAATATAAATTAATAATAATAATAATAATATCTATTTACCATATGTAATAACCAATAATATCAACTTAACATATATATATATAATATACTATATATATATATGTTTATAATAATATACAATAACATATATATACTTTATAATAACAATAACTATATTAATATATACATATATGTATATAACTTTAACATATAATAATATATATAATAATATATAACAATATAATAATAATAATAATCGCCAATATGCATAACACATATATATATATATATCTTACTTTCCAACTATATATATATATACTTTTATATATATATACATATATATCATATCTTTCATATCATATAAATACTATATAATAACCATAACATATATATGCCTGCCTATATATATCATACTATATATATACCTTAATATACTATACCACCTCTCTCGCTCAACCTACTATATTATTAACTCAATACCTCATATTAGATTATATTCCGAAATATTTCCTTTAAATGAAGGTGACGAAAGCTCTTCGCGAATTGGTATATTTTGCCACTTAATTGACGATGATTTTGCGAGAGTCAGTGTACTAACTTTCAATTTGGGCGATTTTGAGACTTTCGGTGCCGTCATTGTTCTTCCTTGTGTTTGTCTTTCTGTTTACATGGCATAGTATTTCCTTGGCTATCTTTGTGTCATAGTGGTGTTATTACTACTATCATTACTATTACTACTATTATTACTCCAAATTACTACTAATAGCAGAGAAGAAGAAAAAAGAAAGAAAAAAAAAAAAAAAAAAAAGAAAAAAAGAAAAAAAAAAACAAAAAAAAAAGAAAAAGAAAAAGAAAAAGAAAAAGGAAAAGGAAAAGGAGAAAGGAAAGAGGAAGGAAGGTAAAAGGAAAGAAGAAAAAGAAAAAGAAAAGAGAAAAAAAGGAAAGAAAGGAAAAGAAAGAGAAAAGAGAAAGAGAAAAAGAAGAAAGAAAAAGAGAAAGCAAGAAAAGAAAAAAAGAAGAGAAGATAAGAAAGAGAAAAAGAAAAGAATTAAAAGAGAAAAAAAAGATAAAGAAAAAGAAAAAGAAAAAGAAAAAGAAAAAGAAGAAGAAGAAGAAGAAGAAGAAGAAGAAGAAGAAGAAGAAGAAGAAGAAGAAGAAGAAGAAGAAAGAAGAAGAAGAAGAAGAAGAAGAAGAAGAAGAAGAAGAAAGAGAAAGAAGAAGAACTAATTAATACTTTTTATGAGAGTTAATTTTTAAATTTTAATAAAGAAATAAAAAAAATATAAATTCTGAGCACTAATTAATTATAAAATATTAATTTGCTAAATTTACAAAAGACGAAAAAAAAGTTTTAATAAGTAGAATTATGTTCCTTAAGTAATTATTCAACAGTTTTAATTTACATTCTAAGATACTGCACAGTTTCCTTGAAAAATTCTTAATTTATAGTTGATTATATATATATATATATATATATCATATATGATATATATAATATATAGAGATATATATATATATATATGATATATATATATGAAATATATATAACAATAATATATCTATATGTAAAACTATATAAATAAATAAATAAATAAATAGAATATATAACATATATAAACAAAAATACATATATATAAATATGTAATATAAATATATATATATATATAATATATATGTATAGCAGCAGCATATAACATATATACTCTTCTACTATATATATATATATATGCTGCTATATATATATATATACTCTGCCTATATACCATATATATATAATTTATATGTAATAATAACAGGGGTACTTATATGTATATACATATATATATATATATCACTAATAACAATATATGCTTTTTGTATATATATATATATATAATAATAATATGTATAATAATAATAACTGACCTACTAATATATGCTTAACCAACAACGTTTTAGACTATATCTCTTCAAGAGAGAGAGAGAGAGAGAGAGAGAGAGAGGAAGAATGCTCCTATAGCTCAGAGGTAGAGCACTTGCCTAGCAAGCGAGGGGGCCCAGGTTCGAGACTAGGTTGGAGCGAGAGAATGTAAGCTATTCTCTACTAACTCTAGCTTCGTCCCACTCAAACGTTAATGAGTACATTGGCAGCGTGCTTTGCTACTAATGGGAAAACTTTCCGGCATTCGCGATAGGTCTGGCCAGCCAGCGGATTGGTCGTTAGGCCCGTGTTCCCAAGGACCTTTCTCGATGGGTCCGACTGACAGGACGCAAGTCCTGATTGTTGATATATAAATATATATATATATATATATATATATATATATATATATATATATATATATATATATATATATATATATATATATATGTATTCCTTATATATATATATACCATCTATTAAAATCTATTCATCATCATCATCACCTCACCACCTCTCCCCAAGACTGGGGGTATGGTGCGTAGCATGCACTGGAAGCAGAAACAGAAAATTAGTAAAAGAATATGACGCAAGTCACAGCCAACCGCCCCTTTGCCACCATTTAGTGAGGGACTCAAAAATCTCATTCAGAAAAAATCAACCTTGAGGCTGCCGGACGCGATGGACCCTCACTCGCCAGCATCTCGTCAATGTAGGGTTCACCCCTTGGCCCAGGTGGCCGCAACCATACCCCCTCACTGGGCTTTCGCCATTCACTCAATTATGCAAATTTGCTCTCGCTCTACCAAACTAACATTCTAATACCCTCCACAGGCATTTCCTTTACTGAGATCTGTTTAATTTTCTTCGGTCTCTCAGCGATCGATTCCCAACACACTCACCACTAACGCATCCGCTTAACCAACCAGCATCGTATACCTTTCCATATGATCAAACTATCTCAACGTACTATGAAATTTTCTTACTTTACTCTTTTTGGGATTGTAAGCCTCGATTTTACACCCCTCATTTATGAACTTTCATTCACGCACCTTTGACCTAAGATTGTCCATCTGAACACATTGTACTCCTAGATCTTTGACACATTCCAGATATCGTTTCGCTACTATAAATTAAAACAGTAACAACATACCGTCAAGTAGGAACATTAGCGCACTCAAACTTGATTTCGTGCATGCACGGAGTTTGAATTGAACGATCACCTTTCTTACCATTCACGGCTTTCCACTACCTCTGCATCATTCTTCTTTCCCTTTTCATCCAACATATATACAAAATATTTAACACAATTGTTCCAGTTGATCACCATCAACACCTTCACTGGGAGGACTGTCCTCACTCACAGCCATAACCTTGCTCTTATCTACATTGCTCAAATGCCTTTTTCACACCCTGCTAATCCCTCTGCCAATCCTCAAACTCTCTTAAGATTGCACCACACATAAAGCAAATCATCCACATATAATAGGTATGGCACCCTCCTCCCACTTCCATTTATCGTCACATTCAACACTCTCACCTCCCCACATCTAATTCTTAGCAACCCCATCCATATACAATTGAATAACCAAGGGACATAACACATCCCTGCCTCACTCCGCAATTAATATTAAACTAATCACTTCCAATTTCATCACACACCTCACTATCATCATATATACTTTTGATTCCATTCAAAGCTTCTTTCTGCTGTCACTAGCACGCCTGCCATAGAGCATCCACTATATCCTATCATACGCCTGTTGCAAACCATAAAAACTAAATACAATTTATTCTTCTTCTCTCTCATTTTCTTAATCATTGTTTCAATGTAAGATTGATCATCCACTCACATTTCTAAAGGCTTGCTTTCATTCTTCACCAATCAGTCATAGTCACTCTTCCGACCAAAATACCTGCATATATTTTCCTTACAACACTGAATAAGTCAATTCCCCTATAATTCCTACAGTTACCTTTATCTCCCTTACCCTTATATAAGGGTAATATTATAATCTCCTCCAATCCCTCGGAACTATGCCCTGCATAAAACACTTTTTTACACAACTTTAAGATCCAATCAATCACATCTTGCCTCCGTCTTGATCATTTCACCAGTAAATTTCATCTATACCGGGCTTACTATTTTTGTTTCCTCTACCCATTACTCCCTCATACTAATGACCTAATGTCAAAATACTTATTCCTTCTTACACCATCAAACTCATATACATTCACTATCACCTCTTCATCACTGCCAATGTTATGCGAATTTTCGAAGTGCCCCCCCACACTCAACTCACTTTCATTTCATCAGTTATGAAGCACACCATCCTATTTCATTATTCTAAACTGAAAATCCCTTATTCTTACATTCTTCAACCCTTCGAGGTTCCTTCCAAAAGAGTTTCCTATTCCCTTGTAATTCCAGATTCATCCCCTTTCTAAACTGTTTGTTTACCTCTTTTTCCTCCTATGTATGCATTTTTTAGTATTCCCTTTTTCCTCCTTATATAATTCAAACATCTTTCTTGCTTTTAGCTCATTCAACCACGCTTCTTTTGTACTTTTTTGCATCACCTCTTCTTTCCACCACTCACTGTTAACATTCGTACCTTACTTTCCTACTTTAGCACATCCACATACTTCTTTTACACTACTAACAACCACTTCATTTGCCTTTAGATTTGTTCAGTTTCAATTTGTTCACACATTCAACTGATTTATTTGCAAGTGATCTTAAATAGTTATCCTTATTACCTTGTTCACTTTAGCCCTCATATAAATTCTTTAGTTCTTTTAAATGTATCACCTTCTACGCATACTTAATTTTACATAAAACTTTCCCAACATAATGATCGATAATCCATTCAACATACTTCAACATCTCGCTATTTTACCAACACAAATTCAATTATACTTTTCACTTTGATACCATCTCAAACTTCACCAACAAGTATGCTTATGAATACTGTGTTTTTAAAGACGGTATTATATGTCTCTCTCTCACAGAAATAAATCACGTTCCTACCAATTCTCATTTTTCTCTGACACCCCTAAGCCACGTATACCTTCCCTTTTTATGATCACCTATCAACCATTTGCAGATCCACCTAGCACAATCAATCTGAATCTCCTACTCACCCCATCAAAACATCATTCAGATTATCTCAGAAAATCTTTCTCTTCTTCAGCATTACCCTCAGATGGACATATGTTACAACCACGCATACCTTGACCTTTTCAAACTTTAAATTTGTCTTCAGAATTCTAGTGCTCACAAACAAAGAAATCTACCATAGCTCTGCTATCGATCTAAATAAAAATTGCAGCTCCTTCCTACACACTCATTCCGCTTTCCACAACCCAGCACATACACATTTCACACCACACCACACTACTCACTCATTTTCCTGATAATATATATATATATATGTATGTATATATATATAACATATGTATATATAATAATAATAATAACCATATACTTATATATATATGTAATATGTATAAAATATATATATATATATATATGTAATAATAATAATAATAATAATATATATGATATATATATATATATATATATATATATATATATATATATATATATATATATATATATATATATATATATATATATATATATATATATAACACATATTTATATATATATATATCTATATATCTTTAACCAATATATATATATATATATAATATATATATACTATATAACTACATACATATATATATATATATATATATACTGTATATATAACACAGATGGTTGCAGATACATCAGCGATGTTAATGTTTAAAGTCGCTCGTCTATCACACATACGTCGTATATGTGACATTGCTGTTATATCTTATGTGATGTACGCTTTTTCGTTCCAATGCAACGTATTTGCGACGTTACATTGTTAATTATAAATGTTTCCGCGACACTGCCAGGCGTACGATAACCTTTTAAAAATAAATAACGCCCTGTCTTTTTACTGCAAATTTCCTTATAATCTTTTATAATCTTTTTCATTTTATGTTTTGATGTTTATAAGTCATTTTATACATTTTTCTACAGAAATTGTATTATGTAATTTAATTTTTTTTTTTTTTCAAATGTCGTACATTTGAATACACATATAATTAATTATGTCTTCAGTCACGGCATGCTCTCGCGAAAGCGAGTTTGGAGCGACTCTGCTGGTGTTATTTCAATTATTTTGTTGTAAATTAGTTTATTATATGTTTCTGTTTATTATGTGTTTTTCACGGAAATGTCTATTGGTAATAGTTTAGTTTAACAGATTCTTAAAAAATCGATTTTTTAGGAAAATCAATCGA